>PVJX010007736.1:0-69355 GCA_004027295.1 Dolichotis patagonum | reverse complement strand
GATGCTGCTTTCTGGGAGACTTCCTGGGGGTGAAGGGCGGGGCTATGGGCCCAAACAGACCCAGCCCAGATGCCGATCTCCAGGCAGTTCCCTGCGGATGAAGGGCGTGCTTACCAGTCCCAAAGAGTCACGCCGAGATGCAGGTATGGGCAGACTTTCAATCCAAACAGCCCAGGCCACACTACGGGTCCGAGAGTTTCGGGTCCCAAAGAGACAGCCCGAGTTGCTCTGTTTCTTAGTCTTCATGCCATCATTACTCAATTCTTATGCATGTCAAAATCTCTAATTTCTTCCCTTGAAAGTTGCCTGGTGCTTATAAGATATTTCTCTAAATCCACCTGCTTTCTACTTGCTAAATAGACTGGTGTTAAACTGAGTGCTTAAGATGAAAGCTATTAAGTCAGACTACCTAATTTCAGATTATAGACAAGTCACTGCATTTACAACAATGATTTTCTCATTTGTAAAATGGGATCCTAATTCCTCATTCAGCTCTTCTGAGAATCAAATGAGAGATGCTTAATTACCCAGTTTACATCTATGGTTTCATACGGACTTTACCATCATCCTACAAAGTAGAGATTGTTGTCCTTTTTTACAGATGTGAGAACTGAGGCTCAGAGTGATAAAGGATTACCTATAAGCAGTTACCTGTCTTCAAGTATAAACAAGTCATCCTTTGTGGAAGGCTGTACTTTCTATGAAAGAGGAACCCCAGGCACAGCCCAGTAGTGGCTGACCTCTGGTCAGAATCAGAGAGCAGTGGACCCTGAACTTCATTAACATGTCTGTCTCTTGAGAAAAGATAGATCCTGACCAGTAATTGGAGGCTTCAAAACAGGCCATGTGCGATCTCCTACTGCCCTCTAGTGCCTGTTTAAAATGATTGCTCTTGGGAAACATTTGTAAGAGATCTCTCTGTGCCAAACAGTGATTACTGTTTGCCAGCAAACTTGGTGGGCACTGAGGACAGCAAAGGAGATAACAAAGGTGGAGCTGTAATACAAGGAAGTCTAGTACAACTACTGAAATAATTTTGAATGACCCTTTCCTTACAAGGTTTATTCAGTGCTAGGTACTGAGGGCAAGTGTGTGTGTGTGTGTGGTGTGTGTGTGTGTGTGTGTGTGTGTGTGTGTCTGTCTGTCTGTGTGTAAATACACATAATGATTTCTTCTAAAGTTAGCGGTACTTAATGTGACTGAATGTGTCAACTGGGAAGAAAAATACAGTTGGAGAAGAGAATAGAGACACAACATAGAGAAAAGATAATAGAGCTGAAGCTTCAAGGACAGAAAACAAGCTAAATACCCAGATGGCAGTGGAAAGGACATGGTACTAATGTCAGCTAAGTTCGAATTTCAGTTTGGTCAAAATTAAGCATGCTACAGGTGCCTCTATGGCTAGTTATACAGGTTAAGCCCTATAAAAGGGTAACAAGGAAAAGTGTGAGGAGGGACCGAATCCATTCTCAGCACTACTTGACAACTCTGTGCCCACATAATTGAGTCCAAGCAGAGGAGCCTCTTTTCTTAGTCCATACAAAAGGAGATGTACAGGTTATCTAGAGGCCTGCATCAAAGCCCAAAAAGCTAATTCTTCAATAGAAGCCTGTGTGCTTTCATGTATAAAATAAAGGTAGTACCATGGACAATAAAAGTTGTTAAAGATTAAGATAAATTGTGCCCAAGCCATACATTTAGTAGTCAATCAAGAGATGTCCATTCTTAATGCTCTTCTTTTAGTATTATAACAACATAGCTGTATTTTTAAGATGGACTAGGATAAACGTTTGAAAAAGAGAAAGTGGAAAAGAAACATTTCCCAGTCTTCTAGTTTTTATTAAGCACGAGATACCATAAATCTCACTGAATCTTCTCAATGTCTTTTGAACAAAGAAATGTTATAATTTTTATAATTATATTATTGCTGAGAAAATAGAGGTTTTGAGGGGTGATAGACTTTGGTTACTCAGAACCTGACTCTAAAACTCTCTTTTTAATTAGATGCAGCTCAAAGTATCATTTGTGGGAGATCTAGATTGTTATCTGAGATTTAGTTCCTCCAGTTAGTTAAAACTCTGCTCACAGTGTACTGCTCAAGGAAAGACTTAGTTCCTCCCTAATTCCTTCGTCTTCCTTCCACTTGTAGAAATAAAGGTCAAGGGATCATATGTGGACAGAGCTTCGGGGACAAGAGGCCTCTGATATACTAACACCTTGCTAAAGTGGAAACTCCCAGGTAGTCCTGCTTATCCAATTGTCTTGTTGTAATGTGACCTAGAGGCAGGAAAGCAGATCAGCAAGGCAAAACAGGCCATGGGGAGCCAGAAGAATGTCAAGACCAAACCTCCAGGAAGGTGTGAATTAGCGGGAGGGCAGCTGGTGCCTTTGGTTAGAGAAATCATTAGGAAATAAAATTATAACTTTCTGACCACTTTCACAGAAGAAGCTCAGCTTTGCTTTCTCATTTCTTTATTTTTATCAAAATCTTACAATACTGGAGTTAAAAGATCACTTCAAATATATTTATAGACATTCCGTAATATGTTCAAGTGTGAGTTCCTTCTCTTAGCTGTGCTACTAAGGGCAAAGGAGACTAATGAACTTGTCTAGCAAAGAGTAAAATTAAATTAAAATTAAAAAGTTGAAACTTAGGAGACATCCCGTCTTAAAATTGAAACCATCGCTGGGGATTTAGCTCAGCAGCTTAAGCACTTGCCTGGCAAGTGTGAGGTCATGAGCTCAATCCCTGTTACAAAAAAAAAAAGAAACAATCAATAAAATTAATATTAACAATTGCTACAATTCTAAAGGCACTTATTCTAGGCCAAGTATTCTGCTATTTGTTTTGTATATGTTGTTATACTTGTTTTTTATAAATCCTAGCAGCTAGGAGAGGTAGATTTCAACATTGCTTTTTAGTGATGATGAACTAGATCATAGAGTCAGAGGTCCAAGAAGAACTGAACTAACATGACACTTCCACCTATCTTCATTTCTAAACATTTAATCAGTAAGTTAAGTTGCTTCTTCTGTGCTCTCTTGCTAGAGATTCAGTTCTAGGCAATGACAAACTCTATATTTGAACCTATAATTTCTGTTACTTCTACCCATTACACCATAGTGATGAGCCATAAAATAAGAATCTATGGAAAACTGATAGACAATTCATTGAAAACTACAATGTCTGTAATTCTTTCATTCCTTTGAATGGTTTTATAATATTTTGTTATGTTTGATATTATTGTATTTGAAGCCATGCTCAACTATTGCAAAGAAAGAGACATTATGGTAGCTACTATTAATAACCAATTGTCTTGTTGTAACGTGCTGTGTTGCTTATGTTGTTCTGTTTTGATCTGCTTTGTTCTGTCCCCTTTTGTTTTATTCTCTTTAAAATAAAAATATTAACAAAAATTTAAAATCAAAAACTACAATGTATCTAAAAGTAGCATAGAACAAAAAGGAATCAGACAATCTTTATTAAAGGCAATGTAAAATACACACAGATATATATTACTAAATTGGAAAAAAGCAATTTTTATTACTAAATTGGAAAAAAGCAATGTACCCAGCAGTGTTTATAGTGCTTTTCCTCTTTTTTCTCATTTTCTCCCATCTTTTTACACAAAAGATATAGTTTTTTTTACTTAAAAATATTGAAATTATTAACTAAATTAATAAAACAGTTATCTGTAAGAGAATCCAACAAACTAGGTCAAGCAAGACAAAAGCAACAGATCCAGAGTCTTTCAGAATATATTATTTTATAAGCTTTAGCTTTGCAATCACACACACAAATTTTTGCATACTTTTTAAAAAGACAAAATTTATCTTTATAAATTATATACAAAAAGAAAAATCTAGCTGTATATCAAATTATTGACAGAACTAAATAGAGAAAATAATTCCAAGTGCCTTTGTCAAGTAGTATTTGGGTGTTACATGCTTACTGATAAGTATTACAAACCAAATCTCCTGCAAATAAGTTTAAACTAGATTTAGTGTCCTTATCTACAATTATAACACTGGTACTGTAATTTTGAAACTATTATCTGCATATTTAGCTATAGCAATGAAGCCATTATGTTACTGAGATTATGTTACTAAGATTTTCAGCGTAAGACAAACAGTCTAGGCATAACGTGGAACAAGTTAAAGAAAAATTCTGCAAACTGATATTTCAAGTAGAAATATCTGTCCACTCTAAAGGTCTACAAGTAAAGATAACCTACTATAAAGGAAAAGACTTCATTCTCAGATACTGATTTCCAAATATTATTTTCTATTAAAAAGGGAAAAGAGAAAAAAGATTCTTGAAAAAATTCCTGATTTCAAGTGTGGAACAAATACGGCCCAAGCTAAGCCTAGGAGGTTTTGTTACATCAAAAGTAAGGTCAAGACTAATGTGATGATTTTAAAAGGAAACTAACTTAAAAGGACTTACATCAGCCTAACAAGAAATAATTTGAACATCAAAGATAATAATGGTAGCTAAAGATTGAAATTTATCAAAGAAACATATTTCCATTAATTCATAATATCCTCTAAAGGTAAACTTCAACCACATTAAAACTCAATCCAAAACTCAATAAACAAATAGTGAACAAACAAAGCTCACTGGTCACTGATGGAGATTGCTAGTGTGTGTGTGTGTGTGTGTGTGTGTGTGTGTGTATATATATATATATATATATAATGTATATATACCTATGCATATATACATATATATGCACTATATATATACATATATACACATACTATATGTATATATACATATATATGCATTATATATACATACATATATACACTATATATCGTGTATATACATATATATACCCTATATACATACATATATATACATATATACATACATGTAATGTATATACATATATACACTATATATATACACACTATATATAGTGTATATACATATACATATGAGTATATACAGTGTATATACATATATACATACATATATATATTATATATATACACATATATATATACACACTACATATACATATATACTCTATATGTATGTATATATACATATATAATAATGTATATTTATTATATATGTACAGTATATACATATATGTATATGTACATATCCAGTACACATGTATGTACATATGTACTATATGTATATATACAAACATATATATAGTGTGTATATATGTATATATATAGTCTTTTTGAGACAGAGTCTCACTATGAAGTTCAGGCTGGCCTTGAGCTCACTTTGTAGCATAGACTGATCTCAAACTTGCAACAATCCTCCTACCTCAGTCTCCCAAATGCTAGGATTACAGGTGTGAGCCACCATGCCTGGCAGAGATCAATATATTATTTGAAAATTAATCAAACAGCCAATTAATATTCATGTGTTTATCACATGAACTGAATTTTTTGGCAACTACATTTTTGTGGAAATGTTACTGGTAAGAAAGCCAGAATGATTAAATCACAAAATTGTTATCTGTAATATCTAATAGCTACAGACAATTATTAAGAATGAATCATAAAACTATTAGAAGGAAGGGTGATGGGAAACTTTCTAATTGAATAGGTTGAATCAGAGCAATTGAATCTTCTGATCAATCTTATCATGACTAAGTGTACTATAACTAGATGTTAAATCTTGATATGATCTTATGGGAGGTACACAGCACTTTGTATGTACTTTAGATGGTACTCCTGAAACCTATGGATAGAATTTAGAGGTTTGTGAACTTACAAATGAAAGAAAGCCTTTGTATTGCATTGTGGCATTATCTTAAATTATGAATGCAAGTAGCACACTAGAGTAGTAGTATAATATTACTTCTTTGATATGATTGAATTTGGTTATATTTGTTTCACATTACAGTTTTTACAAATATCTCAGAATACTTATGTTCTATTCAGAAATTATATTACACTATCTGATAAAAATCTTGTCATTAATAAAGGAGTACATTTTAAAAAACATTTTGATGACAATATCTTGATGTAGTTCCTTTTGTAGTTCTTAAGTATTTTTTATGCAATCAAAAATATTAGGCAGAGGGGCCAGGGATTGAGCTCAGTGGCATTTGCTCCTGCCTGGCAAGTGAGAGGTCGTGAGTTCGATCCCCAGCACCAAAAAGCAAACAAACAAACAAACTATACAAACAAACAAACATATATATATATGGCAGAGAAAGGGGTGAATCGTATCATCATTCTAGCACAGGAGTCCAGGAAACAAAAATAAGTGATGAACTCCTAAAGGAGAGCAATAAATTAAACACCAACACAAGGAAGCAATCTGTTAAATTTGTGATACAGAATAGTTGCTTGGTTGGTTGATTGGTTGCTTTATTGGGTTTTTATAAGAAAGGATATCACTATGTAGTTCAGGCTGGCCTTAAACTCTCTACATAGCCCAGACTGGTCTTTACTTCACTGCAATCCTCTTGTGTTAGCCTTCTTAGTGCTGGGTTTACAGATATGTGCCCCAGCCTACCAAGTACAGAAAAATTTAAAGAGAAAATGAATTGATATCTTCAACAACTAATAGCATGGATAAAATTAAAGTGTTTAACCTCTATAAATTAAAAAATATCTAATATAAGACCTAATATATTTTTATCATATTTAAGTATATCCACTATTAAAAAATATTTTAAAAATCTATTTGTATATTCAATTTTTGAAAAAGAGTATGTACTGCTAGATATTGTAATACTGTGTTAAAAATATGTATCTGTTAAAAATATATACTGAGGTATTTATAGGAGGAGTTACATGCTATCTAAGATTTGGTTTAAAATATTTCAGCAACAAAAATAAATTAAGGACGAGCAATAGCTAAAACCAAACTGGCAAAATATTTGCAATTACTTTGTAATAGACACACAGAGAATCACTATATTATTTTCTCTCTCAATGTGCATACTTGGAAATTTCCTTAATGAAACATTAGGACACCTGCTAAAAGGATTGAACAAAGTCTGTGAAGGCCATGATTGCTGCAGAGTAAAATGAGGGAGACTTTTTCATACTCTACACTACATGCTGCTTTGATTCTCTCTTGTTAATGCATATTAAGTTGTGCTGTTTTTAAATACCACTTTTACAGCATTTTTAGGGTTACAGCAAAACTGAGAAGAAGGTACAGAGTTTTCCCTGTCCAGAAACATGCATAGCCTCTCCCATTATCAACATCCTCACCAACGTGGTATATTTGTTTCAACTGACAAACATACGTTGACATAACACAATCACTCAAAGGCTACCATTTATAATAGAAGTCATTCCTGGTACTGTACATGCCGTGGTCTTATACAAATATACAATGATATGTCTCTGCCATTATAGTATCATACAATGTATTTCCACTGCCCCCAAAATCCTCTGTGCTCCATTTATGAATTCCTCAAACCCCTAACAAGCACTGATCTTTCACAGTTCTCTACAGTTATGACTTACCCAGGGTATTATACAGTTGGGAGTCATACAGCATGCAGCCTTTTCAGTTTGGCTTCTTTCACTTACTAATAAACATTTAAGGTTCCTCTGTATTTTAACAATGTAAGAGGTATTTCTATTTAGTAAGCATTGTGATACATAGTCTGGATATACCACCTTTTATGTATTCATTGACCTACTAAAGAACATCTTGGTCATTCTCAAGTTTTGTTATTTATGAATAAAGCTGCTATAAATGGTCATATGCAGGCTTTTGTAAGGGTAAGTTTTCAGTTCCTTTGGGTATATACCCAAAAGCCCAAGTGTTAGAACTCGTTGAAGCATTTTTTTTTTGTAAAAACCTGTCAATATCTGTCTTCTAAAGTGGTTATGCCATTTTGTGTCTCCACTAGCAATGAATAAAGGTTGCTTCATATCTTCTCAGCATTTGATGTTGTCAATATTCTGGATTTTGGTCATTCTGATAGGTATATAGGTATACAGGCATAGGTATTTTGCTTTAATTTCCATTTATCTAACGACATATAATGTGGAACATCTTTTTATCTATATATCTATAGTCATCTATGTATCTTTTTGATAACTGTCATACATTTTCATTTCTGAATCTTCTTTGACAAGGTGTCTATTTTTGTCATCTACATATCTTTATATCTTGTCATTTACATATGTACTTTGATAAGATGTCTATTAAGTTTTTTTTGTTTTTCTCAGCTAGGACACCACTATGTAGTTTAGACCAGTCTTGAACCTGCTGTATAACCAAGATTAGGTTCGATTTGACCCTGTAGCCTAGGCATCTCAAATGAGAGGATTACAGGCATGAGCCACCACATCCAGCTGTTAAGATTTTAAAGCAATTTATTCAAGCTGTTTGCTTTGTTATTGTTGAGTTTTAAGAGTTTTTTGTGTATTTTAACCATGTGCTTTATCAGATGACTAACAGTGCCTCACTAGTTTTTGGACTTTCCCCAAATCTGTGGCATGTCTTTTCATTATCTTTATATTCTTTTGCAGACCAGAAGTCTTTAAATAAAGCCCAGTTTATCAAAATTTTCTTATGCATTGTGTTTTAAATTCTAAAATGGCATAAAAATTTCTGTTTTGCAACTTCTTTACAATCTGTCAATTCTTTCACAATTTTCAGAACTAAAGTAACCTATTGGATAAGCAATGACATAAAAAACCATGTGAGGAGAATAAACAAAGCTGACTGTCTCAGTATACAGCCAGGCTTGCAGATGTCAACTGATGGATTAGTGATAACCACTAGGAAAAGAAAAGGTGGCAAAAATCCTGGAACCAGGAAGAACAAAAAATACAGCACTGGGATTGAGACACAAGGCTTAGAAGAAACAAGGCACATGGAAAAATTGCTCAGGCCTCATTGAGCAATGAGTTAGGTTGAGATTGGTGAAACTACACAGGGAACATGCGCTGGGAGAATCTTCAATGCTGGGAAGGATGTGGCCTTTAACCCTGCACACCAGTTCAATCCATTGTAAACTGGGTCAATTCAATGCACAAAAATGTATTACAATAATATTACAATAAAGAATCAAAATTCTGAATTTGGTATTGCCATATTAGCTCAAGAAAAAAAATTAAAAGGGAAAAATTTTCCCTGCACAAAGATGTTTATTCATTCTTTCTTGTTCAAAGATGAGCTTGTCAACAAGACAAATTTTTTAAATAGCCAATTTGACAGATATGAAGGCGAGAAAAAGTGATTTCAAACATTTGCTAATATTAGATAAATAAAAGATCACATTTATGTTTATAGGAAAAACATTTGTTGGATCAGCATCATCATTAAGTATGTATGAACATGCTAAGGAGAACTTTGTAGATATACATATATAATGGAAAATACATGTGTATATATGTATTATGGCTATATTTTGTGACAATTACATTGAGGTGGTAAAGTTGATTGTTTACAAATACTCTTTTATGTACTAAATTTAAATCGAATCCAAGCATCTACTGAGCAAGTATCATGGATCAGGTATTGACTAGACTGAAAATCATACAGGTATAAAATATGGAATATGGAGATTGAGTCAGTTCCGCCAAATGTAGAACCAGATAGGCAGACACACACAAACAAAAACAGAATAAGAGCAGGAAGAAGAGAAAAACAAAGGAATAAAAGGAAAACAAGAGAGGAAGTAGCCTCTGTGATAGTCTTCAGCAATCTCACCTCCTGATGTACACTACCTGCTATAACTTTCTGCATTTGAATAACTTGCTTGTAACCAACAGGATATGACAATATGGAAGGGATGGCACTTATATGATGAGTTACAGAAGAATGTGACTTCTGTCTTGTTAGCTGACTCCCTGTGGACTTTAATGAAATGAAATTAGTAACACAGTAGTTCATGTGGCAAGGAACAGAGAGCAGATGCTAGACTAAAGCCAGAAAGAAACAGAGACTCTTAGTCCTAATTGAACGTAGTCACCTACATTAGTCATCTTAGAAATGATACTTCCCAATCAAGCCTCCAGATGGGACTTCAGCCCTAGTCAATAACTTGATTTAACCCTTGTAAGACACTATGAAGCAAAGAACCCACCTAAACTGTGCTTAGATTTCTAAATCATAGAAACTATGAAATATTAAGTATGAGTTGCTTTAAGTAGCAAAGTTTTGAGAGTTATTTGCCATGCAGTGACGGATTAGTAACACAGGTACAAAGATATAAACATTGCTACTTTAATCATCAGGTTCCATTTCCGCAACTAGGTTGTTTAAACGAATTGGTCACTAAATGAGGAATTATACATATAGAGCATGTACAATATTCAGAACAAAGAAACAGTCAAAGGAAACTCCAACTTGATGACGTTGTTTTATTTGTGTAACTCTAACATGCAGTACTCTCTAACAGAACACAAAATTACAGTACTATATAGTATGATCAGCAAAATTTATAACACTGTACTGTAGAAGAAGCCACCATAAGGCCACACTGCCATCTATGTTCCTGTATCATAACCCCACGTCTGAAGGTGGGTCATAAATCCAAGCAGCAGGTCGTAAGTCCAAACAGAGCTCTTTGTTACAAGTCAAGTCATTAAACAGGTAGGTCATTAAACAAGGGATATCTGTATAACTTTGCATTGTTTCATGAAAATTACAGTAGTTGTAAACCTCTAGATTCAGAAAGAATTGGTTAGGATACATGAAAGTTTAAATTCCTAACATTTTCAGCCCTTTATTCTATAAGCAACACATTCCTCTGCCCTCTTAGTTAAGTTGCTACTGAGAGACTAAAAGGAACCTATTTTGATGAAGATAACAATGACATTAGTAACAATATTATTAGTGACAATAACAGTGAAAATTCACAGAGCACTTATTCTTTACCAGTTAGGACTACAAGCCTTACAGATCTACTGAGTCATTTAATACTTATATTTCTATATAATAGATAACTATTACTATCCCCATTTTGTAGAGGATAAAAATGACGTGCAAAGATGCTAAATTGCCCTAGGTTACAATGCTTTATCTGTTGCAACAAGTTACTAAGCATTACTTTAAATCATCTTCTCATCCATCCAAAAATACCTCCCAGGTGGCTGAAATTGGAGTTTTATCTAATTACCAAGCCTTCTTTCTGTACAATGGTGTACTTAGCAAACAAACTTTTTTGTTCATTTGTTTTTTGGGTTTTGTTTGTTTTTTTGAGACAGTGTCTTGCTGTATGGATCAGGCTGCCACTGAACTCACCATGTAGTGTAGGCTGGCCTCGGGCTTACTGCAATTCTGCCTCAGCTCCATAGTACTGAGATTACAGGTGTGCACCACCACATCCGGCCAAACTTATTTTAATAATAACAAATACAATCTAATGAATATTAAAACTACATGTCAGGCAAAATACTAAGCATTTTATATCTAACATCTCATTTGGTTCCTAACAACATTGTGACTTGGGTAGCCCTACTTTAAAGTGAAAAAAAACCACAGATTTTTTGTGAAATGAAGCCAACTGGGTCCCCCAAAAAAGATGCGTTAAAGGCCTAACTTCGAGGACATTAGAATGTGAGTTTATTTGGAATTAAGAATGTGACAGATGTAATCAATTAAGGTGAATTCATACTGGAAAAAGGAAGAAAGCCCCTAACTCCAGTATGACCGGTGTTCACAAACCAAGGAATGCCCAAGGCCACCAGAAGCTAAAACAAGCAAGGATCTTTCTTAAAGGCTTTGGGCATGAGCACGGCCCTGGCTACACCATGAATTCAGACTTGTAGCCTCCAGAACTGTGAGAATAAATTTGACTTGTTTTAAGCCACATTTGTGGCAATTTGGTATTGTACCTAAGAAACTGATACAGGTGGTTTAAATGTTAAATGAAAAACCATTAAATTAAAATGCTGAATAAAGAGTAAAAACTCCACAGAGAGTATTTTTTTAAATGTCTAAGAGGAATGCTAATATTGTGTCAGTATATAGAAAGCTACAGTATAAAATATGAATACAAATCCCCAGAGTATTTATTTTACTCTGAAATTTTCATGAGAAGTATGGTAATTAACTCGATTGGTAAGTAATTTAAATATTTAAAAAATACAGTCATATAAACACCCATTTTTTTTAAGAGAGTAGTACACTTTTTAAAGGTAAACTGGAGTTTTACCTTCAGACTTTCAGGAGAACCATTAATTCTTCTCTATGATTGCGTTCTGAACAGGGGCTTTGGGCTGTTAACTGTGGGTTTCAGGACAGTATTATTCTGCCTGCCTAGTTTGAGAAGGAAGAATAAGTTAAAAACAATTTGACAATAACTCTCTCATATGTCTCATCTGTAACAGAGTAGCTGGATCCAGATCCCTATCCAGAGACCCCTGCCTTTCTGGTGGAATAAACCAAATTGAACCTCCAACATGGTAGAAATCCAAAGAAGATAGCATTTCCTACTCTTCTGGCTACAGTGCTCAGATCAGTTTGAGGCAATCACTGCCTTGAGAAAATTATACCTAGTGATTATTATAATGATAGCCAAAATGTGCCAGTATTCCTTGATTTCCTAAGTATTACAATCTTTTTTCTCTTTTGAATCATATAAATCTTACTCCATAAAATGGAAAGACAGATTGTGCCCTTATATATTGGTAGTTCTGGGCTGGTAGTTCTGAGTTTGTCATGGGCTAATAGGCCTGGGCTTGCACTCAGCTCTATTACTTCCTAGATGTTAGCGTTAAGCAAGCCATTTAATCTTCCAGTTACCTTTTTTGCAACATGAAGCTACTGCTCTCTAGTTAAGGAATTGCTAAGGAGACTGTGATGGGTCTGACATATTAATGATGCTCAATAAAAGGCCAACTTGTACTTGACTGATCCCACTGAGTCACTCTGCTGCTAGAATACTCCAGGTAAAAGAAGAACTGTGATTTGCCTAAGGTCACATTTCCATCTGACTCATTTACTCAGCAAATCTTACTTATATGCTGAGTTGAGTGTTATGATAACAGATGTGACTGCAAATGGGCAATGTCATTCAGGAAATTTACATCTCACTGGTGAAGACAACAGGTTATGGATAATTAAAATCCAACTAGTATGTGCTTTATAAGAAATCATCAAACAGCAAGTCTTCATGCAGTGAACACACCAGAGTTACCAGGAGAACAAGAAAGTCGGGAAAGAAGAAGCCCCTTCATCTGTCTTTCCACAGTTCTCTCTGTATCCGTCAGTTGCTAATTTCAATGTACTCTAAGCCCTTCAGTCCCCAACTGGGAACTCATCTCAGTCCAATTTCCACTAAAACTATTCAAGGGCTATCTGATGAAACCCCAGATGGCTCTGGATTGCAAGTCCATTGCCAAGGCTTTCAATCAAGGAGTACAGATTCTGGTGGTCTGTTCAAAGGGCCATGAACTATATGTCAGTCAAACCTCTTGTCTAGTATCTAAAATGCTAGAGGTTGGGAATTATGGAGCAGCAGCCCAGAATATGTAAGAACTAGTTACAATTTTTTTAAGTTATCAATAATTAAGTGAAAATCAGTCATGATCATGATTAATTCTCAAACCGAATCCTATTTCCGTTTAGAGATAAAACAAAGCTAAAACAACTCTCAGAGTGCAGTTTACATAGTTTTTCCTTGATTTTGAGGCACTGGGGATTGAACCCAGTTTCTTGCACAAGCTAGCCAAATGCAATCTCACTGAGCTATACTTTTAGCCCTGTAGGAAGGTCTCACTGAGTTTCCCAGAGTATCTTCAAACTTCTGATCCTTCTGCATCAGTTTCCTGAGTAGCTAGGATTAAACGCATTGGGTACCCTGCTTGGCTCTCAGAATTGGGTTACATCTAGGTTCCTGTAGGAACTCTTGACCTTGTTATTTACTCACATAGGTATCAGTCACCTTATTTTCAAGGGTTGTTATGATGATTAAATGAGCTTCGCCAGTGTAATATAGAGTTGGGTCCACTTAGCTCATAAACAGTTTTATTATTGTTTTTGTTTTATCATTGTGCAGGGTCGCACTGCGATGTGAAATATCAAACCCAAGCAGAGATTACAGTACTTGAGACTCCTCTGCGCTCTTAAACTGCACAATATGAGCAGGTGATTGACCTCAAACTACTTTAGGGACTGCAGGTCCTGGCCAAGCAGTAAGCACCACCTCCCACCTGGTAAGTAAGGTTCCCTCCTGACCCACTCCCCAAGGCTGGACTTGGAATTTGGGTTCCTGGGTAGCTTCATCTGCAGGCACAGGGGCTACAGTGTTGCTCCATGTCTACCTCTGCGTCGATCTTCCAGCTGTGTAGGCAAAAGGCTCCTTCTCAGCAACAATTCACTTCTCAGATCGAGTCTCCAGAAAGGGGAGTGTTTGTGGCAGAAATACAGGGCCGGAGGCACTGGCTTTTGAAGACAGTCCAGGTTATGTGCATGTCCTCCCTTGCCCCATCTCCCGGACAGGAAAGCTGAAGCTCAGAAAGGCCTTTAGGCGAGGTGCCCAGCCTCTTTTGAGGAATACTCCTGGAGGTCATAGTTCAGCGAAGGGGTTAAGCCTTTGAGACCCAGTCAGACCTTTCGGTTCCGGCTTGGCTTCCGAGTTGCTGAGAGAACTTGGGCAGATCCCTTCTGCCCGTGGACCTCGGTTTTGTCACTTGAGCGAAGCTGCTTTAGGTATTGCCAAGGCCTCCAGCAAGGGACAGAGGTTTGGCATCTCAGCCACCTCCGGCCCCTCCGGCCCCTCCGGCCCCTTCAGCCCCTCCAGCCACCTGGAACTGAGCGCTGATCTCGAAGGCCTACAAGCCCCAGAATGCCCCGGGAGGAGGGGCGGGGAGAAGTGACAGACAGGCGACTCTGCGAATTAGAACCCGAAGAAGGGGAACGCCTTGGCGCAGGCGCATAGGGCGGCGGGCGGGTGGGCTGGCTGCGGTGGACGCTTCGGAGCCGCGGGCGGTCAGGTAGGGGGCGGGAAGGAGGGTCGGGGACCAGGGTCTGCGGCCGTAGGCGCGGGTGTTGGCTGAGCTGCGGGGCAGGGAGGTGCGGGGGCGCGTGCCCGAATGGCAGGGTCTGAGGACTGGATCTGAGGGGCAGAGCTGGGTGGGGGTGGGGCTGTGAGGAGCAAGCTGCTGGGGAGGGATTCCATGGGGCTGAGGAGCTCGGAGAAGATGCAGCAGGGGGAGGGGAGCGAGGGGCTCTGCGAAGATTCTCAGTGGCAGCGTCTCAGGACGTGTGAGGTACTGTAGGGGCCCGTGGAGAGACAGGGTGCAGTTTCTGGAGATAGGGAAGAATCTGAGACACCTGGAAGGGTCTGGGCTCACAATTTCAGATATATGATGAGATTGGGAGGCCTTGATGAAATTTGAAATGAGGAATCTCAGGAGCTTTGAGGAAATCTGGGGGCGATAGGGATTTGGAGAGGGAGACAAGCTCTGAGATAAGAAAAGGCAGAATTTCATTGCTAAAGAGAAAGGGATTTCCAGAGCAGGATCTGGGGTAACTGAAGGACAGGTTCCTGGGGGAATCAGTAGAAAGCAGTATCTTGTTAGCTAAAAGAGACCTGGCAAAGGTTTGAAAGCAACACAGCAGGTTGGAGGGAGGAAGGAGGAGGACTTGAGGGTGGTACACGCCTGATAGAACGCAGGAGATGGGAGCTGGGATTGAGTCAGGGCAGAAATCCGAAGTGTAGAACTGGGGCATTGAGCCAGGATGTAGGATTGAAGGCTACAAAGATTTGGAAACGGGAATTAAAGAATATGTCAGAGGAATTTGAGGCCCATGAGTGAATAATAGGTGAGACTTGCGTGGCTGCAATATACAGCCAAAAAGGTTGAAATTCTGAATTTTAAGAGGGCGGGATCAGGATTTGGAGAAGATTGAATGGTGGGTTGAGGATTCCTTAACAAGGCTATGGAATTAAAGGACTTTGGGTAGATTTATGGGTTTGTTCCTTGGACTACTAAAGGAATTTTCTTGACCTCTCTGCATGGGAAGTAGGAGGAGTTCTGGTGACCAAGGACCTAACAGTAATCTATGCAACTATGTATGAGTGTATGAAGTTTAACAGAATTTAGGGGTTTAGGAACAAAGTCATAGACGTTCCTTGTGAAAGGCAGACTTCCTCACTTGCTGACCAAGATCCTTTTTCCGGAGATAGGCATGATGCTGCCACTTACTTCCACTTTGACCATCCTACTGTTTCCAGTGCCTGCTGAAAATATTGGGTTTTGGAGAAGAGGAGGATGGTCAAAGGTAGTGAGGTAAGGTAGGAAACTATTCAAGGTCATCTGCCTACCCCTTCCTGTCCCTGTACCACCAAGTTGTGACAGCAGATGTGTGAGACCTGCATGAAAATAAGTGGAACATTAATCCTATAAGGTTTATTACAGCACAAAGAGGCAGCGGCTCTCTGAATGAAATATTTGAGCAGGGAGAAAAACAGAAGGAGGGGGATGGTTCATGTATTGTGCATTCAAACTTATGCCATGTTTTAAAGCAGTAGTTCTTAACCAGGAGTAACTTCATCCGGCGCAGGGTATTTAGCAACAACTGGAAACGTTTTTTTAGTTGTCACAGGTGGGCAGGTACTACTGGCCTCTAGTGGATAGACACCAGAGACACTGTTACCTTAATAATGCATGGAATAGCCCTCACAGCAGAGTATTACCTGAACCAAAATGAGCCAAATTTGACACATTTTGCTCTACAGTCAGACTCTGGGTTCAAATCCTGGCTCTTATGTTTTGCCGTAGTCTCGAGTAAATTACTTGCCTTTTGATGCCCTGAATTAATGGCAGGACTTACAATATTATTGTGAGGATTTAGTAAACCAAATCAGGGTACCTATGTTGAGTGAATAGTAAGTGCTCATGTTTCAGTCCTTCTTAGTTTTTTATATCACTTCTTACTCTATTTTTGTTTTGTTTTTTTAAGAGAGAAGGTTCTTGGTATATCACTGAGTTGTCCAAGCTGCCTCTGATTCAGTTTTCATAATTGCTCAATTTATGTCTGTATCTAGGTTGGTGACATAGTAATGCCAGAGTTAAGCTCATATCTAAGATCCTATGTATATTCTCACCTTCTTTGGTTTGTGTGTGTGTGTGTGGTTTTTGTTTGTTTTTTGCTGGCATCAGCTTAGTCTTATTTTCTCAGCCTGTTCTCTTAATGAAGAGGATGATGACCCAGTGAGTATCACTGAATATCAAAGTAAATTCCAAAAAAAAAAAAAAAAAGTAAATTCTAAGGGAGGGTAAATCTCTCTGTTTAGATAAGGATAAGCCCTGGATTTTGTTCTTCGTTTGCTGTTAGACAAAAGCCAGTATGAGAGGTAATGGGAAAAGCTTGAAGATAGGAGGCTTGATAAGATATAAGGGCCCATAGGATGAAGCCACTGACTCCAAAATACACCATGCATGCAGTAGACCTCAGGCTGAAGGCAGTCATACTCTGAAGGAGAGTAACTGCTGATCTAAATGATCTCTTTTGGGCTTCCTTCCTCTGTGAAAGAATAGTAGCACTGGCTCTGTCAACGACTCTGAAAGGCTAGGTATAGTATTGTCAAAATTAATTTAGAAGCAAATCCAGACTGATATTTAGCTAGAATAACCACACACACTCCTGACAACAGTATGTAACGAGAATTGAGTTAATCTTGAAATCAGAAACTTACAGTTCAGACTCTTTACTTTGGTGCCTAATTTTTTACGTGGCCTTGGTCAAGCACTTGTTCTGTAAGCCTCAATCTATTAAAAATACAAACAAGTATACTTACCATTAGGTGCATTATCTCAGTAAATCCTGCCGGCAATTTTGTCATCAATCTCAAGTGTTATTCCTTACAGGTCAGAAAACTAGTAAATTAAATGACTTAACCTGGGATATATAGCAAGGCATTAAAGAAGAATGCAAACCCTTGTTCTGTTTGACTCCTGGATTATATTATGGTAGCTTTATTAGAAGAACTTTCCCCACACTTAAACTTTCCTATGCTTAGATCTGGAGAGTGGTTGGAAGCCAAAAGTTTATAAGGTTCTTTAGATGGATCATCTTCTGTGCACACTGATATGCTTCCTTCGTGACACTCCCTGCATTATATCCTACAGTAGAGAAAAGTGGGATTTAAAAGTCTTTCCGAGGTGTCATTACCAGCGGTGATGGTTGTCTAACCAGCTAGATAAGCATAACGCCTGTATCAGTATGGTTTTATGCTGGTTTCATTTACACCTGGGCATTTTGATCTGTGTTCTGCTAACCAGTGTGTAGACCTTGGATAGGTCACTTGGCACTGACCATTGTTTTCCTTACTTGTAAAGAGGAGTAACATTTTTCATATAATTTTGAGAATAAGAGTGATGCATAAAAAGTTTCTGATACTCAGTAAATAAACTCTGTTTTGTGAGAGCTTGCAACTACAGGATAAAGGTAAAGCTGAAAGGGACCTAAGTGTTGTTTTGCCATATTTTTGACAACCCTAAGTGGTTTTCAAAGTCCCATCCCCTCCTGTATTATTCCCAGTATCTGCTTCTTAATCTTTTAGTCAAAAATTTCATGACCAGGGCTGGAGATGGAGCTCAGTGGTAGAGTAGTTGCCAAAGAAGCCCTGAGTTTATTCCTAGTACTGCAAAAACTAACCAACTAGAAAACAGCTTGTGATTAAACGATCATATATGCAGAGAAATGAACTATGAATTGAGTGGATTGAGTGATAAGTCTCTTGGGGAAAGACTTGGTTTTTTTTTTTCATTGTCTTAGATTCTTTGAGTTATATTGACAGTATAGATATTATCAAAATATTTGTGATGATCACAAAACTTTTTTTTAGCTCTTTCAGCAAACTTTTGAGAAAGACAGAAATAACAGGCAAACATTTTTTCCAGGAAGCCCTGTTGTTGCTTTAACCTGAACTTGATTCAATTTAACTAAAAAATTTCCTTTCTCACAAACATATTTCCTTCTGGTGTAAGTGTCCCATACTGGTACAACTTTGGAAACATGCCATTGTCTTCCTTAGCTGTGTGCATATTCTTTAAATGCCCTGACTGAGTAGATGTCAGGTGATAATCTCTGACTTCCTGAGTGCCCTTTGTGGGCATGAGAGTAGTTAGGCATTTGATCAGCATTCTGTTAAAAAAAAAAATGTATGAGGAGTAAATATAAAAAGCTGACATGAAAGGAAGAGTAATAAACCTTGCAAAAAACCCAGTCAAACCACTAGAGTATGTTACCAGATGAACTGAGCTTGTGAAAGGAAATCTATTTTACTTGTCTGGTTTTAATGTGAAAGCTCTTTTCTTGTCTCTTTCTTTCTCAAATTATCAGTCCCTTTCACAGAGCTGGACTCATTGCTGGTTCTCAGCGAGATTGTTTTAATTAATTGTTTTAGGTCCTCCAGTTTTGCTCATGGTCTCAGCCACCATGAGTACAGGTGAGTAAGCCACTGATATGGTGCAGGAAATAGAGACAATGAGGTGGACACATTTAGAGAAAGACCTTGTGACAGAGACTTAGTGAAGGAACATTTGACACCTTGGGTCACCTCTGTGTTTTGTTTTTGAAATTAGATAAAACAATCTCCAAGAAGACTCTGAATATCTTTTAAATGTATGTGATACCTTAAGTTTAATCTGCCTATTGAAAAGTGTCTCTTCATTTCTTCTCATAAGTTGAGTGGTAGTGGTAGCAGGTGGTAGCTGGTACCACTGCCAGTAATAATAATAATAAAGTTTTATTTCTGCACAGCGAATTGTATGCCTGGCTTGGAGCTATACTATTTTTTACACATAAACTCATTTAAACTTTACGTGAGGAAGATACTGTTTTTGAGACCCTTTTCATAGCTAAACTGGGAACTAGATAAGTTAAATAACTTTCCCAAAGCTCCACAGTTAAAGAGTTTTGATTCAAATCCAGAATGCCTGACTCCTAAATCCACTTCCTTAATGTATGTAATACTGCTCCTGACCTTATAGTCCTAGTTCTGCTGAATGATTTATGAGCTTAATTTCCCTCTTCTGGTCTCAGTTTTCTCATGTATATTACTTTTTGAGATCACTGCATGTCTAGTTTTGGACAAGTAACAGTCTGATGGGAACAGTCTATGTTTAGTCTTTCTGGAAGGACTGTAGCACTTTACTTTGGGTCAAGAGAAGTTGTGAATTAGTTCGCTATAAGCTTTTAGTCTGGATGTTTAGCATTCTTAACCAAATTCCTCCATAACTGACCAGTCCTTTTATTCATGTCCCTTTACTTTCCATGAGAAGTTAAGTTCTTCATTCTTTCAAACATCAGTTGTAAATTGAATTGTTTGTTAATACTAGTATGATGGTCATTGTTAATACTGTTCCTAATTGTTGTTAAAATTATGGTAAAAGGCACCCTTTTACTGCATGCTTATAAGTCTCAAGCTAAGTAATTTATGTGTGTTATCCCTAGTCATTATGGTAATATTTTATAAATTAAACAGGTCTAGATAAGTTAATAACTTGCCACTTATCCCACATCTTTAAATGAAAGTGCTAAGATTTGATCTCAGTTCTGTCTGACTGCAGAATTTATGTTGCTTTTGTTTTGTTTGTTCTTTGCCTTCTCTAATATCTAATCATTTATTTCATGTACTATGGAAAACCTGGTGGTGCCATACGAGACTAAACCAGGCTCGGATAATATTAAAACAATCTCCTGAGTCTTTGGACAGCCAAAATAGACATAGTTTAAGGAGTACATTTTTATGTGGAGTCCAAGAGAGGTGTTCATATCATTATGGTATTTGTAGTACATAAATCATCACATCAAAGGGGTGAAGGAAGAGGGTACTTGAGGTTAGAGGAGGTGAGAGATTAAATCTTGACAATACAAAAGATGCAATAGAAACATGTATAAGAAATTAAATTGGCCAGAATTATAAATACCATATTGTGGTTTCATTCTCGTTGGTCACAGATTTTATAAGTGGCAGAAAATGGGCAGAATAGTTAAAGACCTTGGGTGATAAGACAGTTCTTGTCACTTGTGTCATCCGATGTCAAACTGAGCTTCCATATGAGTCATTCTTAGTATTAACAGTTATGACCACAGTCTCTTGAGGACAGAAGCTGCCTCTGCCTGTTTCTTCTATTTCAGGCTAACAACCTTCTGAAAGCTGTGTTTTTATGTCCTGATTTGGACTTTTTCCAGGTTTGAGACTCTTTATGCCTGATACTTCTTTAATAATAGGAGCTTATGTTTCCCTAGCAAAGCATGGCAGCTTCGGGGCAGAAATTTTTCCCATCCTCCAAGGATGTGGTATGCTTTAGATAGGTGAGATAATTTTGGGTATAGATGTGAGCATAGTAAATTCATTTTTTAAAGCTGATGGTTAAGACAGAGAGGCAGGAAGCTTTTTATTTGAAGGAGGTGGTATGATATTCCCGAAAGCTAGGGAAAGAATTTGCTGGTACTGTATTTTTACAAGTTGGCAGACTGGTTTAATTAGCTGATCTGCAGTGCCAGCTCTGGAAAGAACAGATGTCCCTGCACATTGTAAGGTAACAGCTCTGGATCTAAACACCAAATGTTGCCCTCAGTCTGTTGTCCCAGATGATAAAAGAGAGACAGTGAAGCTGTTGGTTTAGAATTGAGAAGGTTTGCATGGATCCTGAGTTAAGGTTTCTATCAGAATTTCTGTACTGTTGCCCCCAGATGCATGAGATACAAGAATTTATCCTTTACAGATACCCACGTGAAGCATTTTAGGTTCCTGATACTTGCTGATTTGTTATTTTGTTGAAACACGGACTTGAATCCTATTGTGCTCTTTCATGAGAAGAATGAGAATTATATGTGATAAAGGCAGCATTTCCCAAGGCTTGCTCTATTAGCTTAGAGAACACTTAGAATAAGTGTTACAAAACAGTTTTTTTAAAAAGTAGCTTGGAATTTAATACTGAGTTAAACAAAGTAAAGATATCTGTTCTATACAGTACCACAGTGTTTGAACTGCATGACCTTGAGCTAGCTTTTATGAACTTTAGTTTTTTCATCTGTAAAGTAGAATAATGAAAATATTAATGTATTTCAAAGTGTCATCATGAGGATTAAATGAGATTAAGCATATGAACCATCTGCCTTGCTCTCTAGCATACAGTAGGATGAATACTGGATGAATTCCTTTGCAGTAGGGGGATTTCAGGGAGATAAGATTGACTTTAGATAAATTGTAGATGTTTGCTGCTATTTGTGAAATTGCAGCGCAAAGCTAAAGATGGTAGAAAGTAGTTGTAATATGTATCTCAACATGTACATTGCCTTTTTGTATTGCTGGAGAAAGTTGATATGAGCAAAGCCTTCCTTAGGTAGGTAGCTACATTGTTCTTAAAACCAAGCTAACTGATCCTTTACCACCTCCTTGATAGCGGGCCATCTGTATGTGATGAGAGTGCACAGGTGCAGCTGCTATAGGATTTGCATTTAAGAGGTCTGTATTTAGCCATGTGCATCACCTTGCTAGATACATTCATGCTGATTTGGCCTATAAGTTGGCAGTGACATAAGACTGCAGAGCAATGAGATCTGACTAAGTCAGATTCATGCACATATGTGAGGAGGATGGGAATGTTCATAATACATACTGGCTGAATCAAGAGGATTCCAAGCCAGAAATACATGTCTTGATAAAGAAGTACAATTCCAGCACTTCTCTCCCTCATTATAGTCTACTCAGTTTCTAAGTCTTACCTATTATATTTCTGGAATAGTGGTAAATATATCTTCTATTAATATCTGCTCCATAGGTCAGACTCCTGTTGTCTACCTCAGGCTATTTTGCAGTTGCTTCCAAACTGGTTGCTCTGATTTCTTTGTCCTCACTCCATGCCATCAGTTCCCTGCTCCAGAACACATGGCTTCACCATGCCCTTCAAAACAGATACCAGAAACTCATTTTGGCTCTGACTATCTTTTAGAGTCATTCCCCAGTTTGCCTTTCCAAGCCTTTTAATCTGTTTTCCCTAAAGGCTCCCATAATTTTAACTAAAGGCTAAGATAAAGAGGTACAGTTCATTTAGAACATTATTGGTACACAGCCAAATCTCAGTGTTCCATATACAGCAGTATATATATTACTTAATCCTCACGGTAACCCTGTAAGTGCATTATTTACATTTTACAGGTCAGAAAAATAGAACAGAGGTTAAGTGTTTTCTGTTCTCTTTCCAGCACAGAATACTTGTCTTTGCCCCTGCTTTCCAGTCTCTCTTAAGGCTGTGTACTTTGCTGATTACTCATATCCCCCATCTGTATATTTCTATGCATTAGTGCGTGATTCCTAGACTAAGATAGACAGATAGGTGCATATGTAGGAAAATAGGTGAACAGAAAACATGTATTTTCTGGGCTGATGTTTTGCAGTTCACCTAAAGCTAATGATCACAACTTCAGAACATTGTTTTCTGGATAATTCCTAATCCCCAAACATGATATAGTAAAACCTGTGACCTAGTAAAAAGTCTTATTATAAAAGAGACACCATTGGGGCTGGGGATTTAGCTCAGCGGCATAAGCGCCTGCCTTACAAGCGCGTGGTCAAGAGTTCAATACCTGGTACCAATATAAAAAAAAAAAAAAGAGAGAGACACCATTATATTGGTTTCTCAAGTAATGATGGAGAAACAACTTTAGGAAGTTAACATTACTCCTTGAGCTCCTATCTTTGATGCAGTGCTTTGGTGGCTTTGTTTCCTTTTGTGTCTCCATCACCTGCATAATAGACCTTAACATGTGTTAGATAAATGAGTAACTGCATGAGCATAGGTTTTCTCTAAATGTTTCTTAACAAAATTATTTGGACAGTGGAAAATGAATAATGGTTTCTTTTTCTCTTTAGCAGGAATTTGATTCTGTGGGGCATGAATACTAAGCTATTCAGTTCTGTGCTGTGCTAGCAAGACCTTGAGAAGAGCAATGGCCACGGCAGCTGCTTCTCACCTCAACCTCGATGCCCTCCGGGAAGTACTGGAATGCCCTATTTGTATGGAGTCCTTCACAGAAGAGCAGCTGCGGCCCAAACTCCTACACTGTGGCCACACCATCTGCCGCCAGTGCCTGGAAAAGCTACTGGCCAGCAGCATCAATGGTGTTCGATGCCCCTTTTGCAGCAAGATTACGCGCATAACAAGCCTCACACAGCTGACAGACAACCTAACAGTGCTGAAGATCATTGACACAGCTGGGCTCAGTGAGGCCGTGGGCCTGCTCATGTGCCGGTCATGTGGGCGGCGGCTGCCCCGGCAGTTCTGCAGGAGCTGCAGTTTGGTTTTGTGTGAGCCCTGCCGGGAGGCAGAACACCAACCTCCTGGCCACGATACATTGCCTGTCAAAGAGGCAGCTGAGGAGCGGCGCCGGGACTTTGGAGAAAAGTTGACCCGTCTTCGGGAGCTTATGGGTGAGCTGCAGCGGCGGAAGGTAGCCTTAGAAGGTGTCTCCAAGGACCTACAAGCTAGATATAAAGCAGTTCTTCAGGAATATGGGCATGAGGAACGCAGGGTCCAGGATGAGCTGGCTCGCTCCCGGAAGTTCTTCACAGGCTCTCTGGCTGAAGTTGAGAAGTGTAATAGTCAAGTGGTAGAGGAACAGAGTTACCTGCTTAACATTGCTGAGGTGCAGGCTGTGTCTCGCTGTGACTACTTTCTGGCCAAGATCAAGCAGGCTGATGTAGCACTACTGGAAGAGACAGCTGATGAAGAGGAGCCAGAACTCACTGCCAGCTTGCCCCGGGAACTCACCCTCCAAGATGTGGAGCTCCTTAAGGTGGGCCACGTTGGCCCTCTCCAAATTGGTCAGGCTGTTAAGAAGCCTCGGACAGTTAACATGGAAGATTCCTGGGCCATGGAGGCTGCAGCTTCTGCTGCCTCTACTTCTGTTACTTTTAGAGAGATGGACATGAGCCCTGAGGAAGTAGTTGCTAGCCCTAAGGCTTCACCTGCCAAACAGAGGGGTTCTGAGGCAGCCTCCAATATACAGCAGTGCGTCTTTCTCAAGAAAATGGGGGCGAAGGGCAGCACTCCAGGCATGTTTAATCTTCCAGTTAGTCTCTATGTGACCAGTCAAGGCGAAGTGCTGGTTGCTGACCGAGGCAACTACCGTATACAAGTCTTCACTCGCAAAGGCTTTTTGAAGGAAATCCGCCGCAGCCCCAGTGGCATTGATAGCTTTGTGTTAAGCTTCCTTGGGGCTGATTTGCCCAATCTCACTCCTCTTTCAGTGGCCATGAACTGTCATGGGCTTATTGGTGTGACTGACAGCTATGACAACTCCCTCAAGGTATATACCTTGGATGGCCACTGTTTGGCCTGTCACAGGAGCCAGCTGAGCAAACCATGGGGCATCACAGCCCTGCCATCTGGCCAGTTTGTGGTAACTGATGTGGAAGGTGGAAAGCTTTGGTGTTTCACTGTTGACCGAGGAGGAGGGGTGGTCAAATACAGCTGCCTCTGCAGTGCTGTGCGGCCCAAGTTTGTCACCTGTGATGCTGAAGGCACTGTCTACTTCACCCAGGGCTTAGGCCTCAATCTGGAAAATCGGCAGAATGAGCACCACCTGGAGGGTGGTTTTTCCATTGGTTCTGTGGGCCCTGATGGGCAGCTCGGTCGCCAGATTAGCCACTTCTTCTCAGAAAATGAGGATTTCCGCTGCATTGCTGGCATGTGTGTGGATGCTCGTGGTGACCTCATCGTGGCTGATAGCAGTCGAAAGGAAATCCTCCATTTCCCTAAGGGTGGGGGCTACAGTGTCCTCATTCGAGAGGGGCTCACCTGTCCAGTGGGCATTGCCCTCACTCCTAAAGGGCAGCTGTTGGTCTTGGATTGTTGGGATCATTGCATCAAAATCTACAGCTACCATCTGAGAAGATATTCTACCCCTTAGATGATGAGAAATGCCATTTTCATGTTTCCTAGTCAACTTCCCTTAGTTTTCAGTTAGTGATGGTACCACAGAGTAGACGTGGTGTATGTCTTTTGATTCCAACTGGCTTGTCCTAGAATTTTAGAAGCTCTAGTTTTTAGTGTTTCTTATTCCCTTCTCCCCATACCATCCAAATAAATTTAGAGCTTTAACAGATACCCCAAATAGGACACATGGTGATGTTAACTGAAGTTTGATTAGAAATTAGTCACTTCCATGGCTTCAGTAGAGCCACGTTAGCCCCTGTATTTTAAATTTGTCCTTGTAATAAATCTTTGTTGATTTTTTTTTCCCTTTTAATGTCAATGTCGCTGGTACATTGTTTCTTTAATATAAGTGCTTGATCTGTGGAATCTCCTCTTTGACTCTGGTTGCATTCCATGTGCATGCTCCAGTTGGATCTGCTCAATCTTTCAGTGACATTTCAGATATCTACCCCTGCAGCATGACATCTTAGGTTAATCACCTTTATCAATGTGAAAGTACTTTACTAAGTGCCACCAAGATACACAATCTGTTTCGTAATGAATACCTTTTGGCTGGGGAATTTGTGCCATCTTGGATTAGTCTCAGTGCAGATATGCCAGAGAATCGATTGATCCTAGCTGGTTAGTGTTGAAGACTTCAGTGCGAGTTGTTTGCCTTTTAAAGGAACATGTGAAATTATGCCACACCATAGGAAGATGGGAATAAGCAAATATATATGCTCATATAGCCAGTAAACTTAATAGTGTCTAGGACTCATTATTTTTCATACTCTACCGACCTGTGATAGAAGTAGTCTGAGGAATTGTAGGACACAGGCCATGGCCAACAAAGTGGGGAGGTAGACACAGTCATTTTCATTACAAAAGCAGACAACTGTTGAGTACTCTGTATTTTCCTCAAGTAAGAGCATAATATTTGGCTTTGGAATTTATATCAGTTCTTCCAAGCATTAAATAATTGATAATTGTTTATCAGTGGTGTTCATGTCTTTTAATTAAATACAGGATTTGGGAGGCAAGGAGCGGGATAACTTGTACCATGCTGTTTTGTTTCCTTGTCTGACACTGTTCTTTGAGAGCATAGTGGTCTACCCAAATTAAAATTCAACCAAAATCACCGTTATGTAAAGACAATGCAAATCTTACTTACATATGTGAACAGAATCAGCCTCCAACGTTCGGAATCACCCTGCTCAAAATTGAGCCTCTACCATATGTATGTGTTCAATTATTATAATTACAGTTCAAAAAAGAAAAATAGTCTTGCGCATTTAAGACTAAATGTGAGAGAATCTGTGATGAGATTCCATAACTGGTGTTTTAGTAAAACACCAACATATCTTGATTTTTAGATGAAGAGATGGTGGCAAAAAGGCAAAAGCAAAATAGTCCCTTGCTTTCATAGAAACAAGATTTCTAAACTGAGCTATTCATAATTATTTTTAAAATTAGCAGTGTTGCCTCCCCAACTCCTTCAGTTGTGATTAGTTGCCACCAGACAAGTAAGGGATTCATGTGATATTGAAGTAGTTTGTCTTTTGTGTTTCACCTAAGAGAAAGCTTTATATTCTGATTATGAAATTGCATCTGATATTCAAAGATTGTATAACTGAAAGGCAACTGATCCAATTAGAAGTACATCACTAGTTATTAGAGCCATTTATCTGGTAGCACCCAACAGCAGGAGATCTGTCTTTGCTGTCAGTGGGGAACTTTGCTGAGGCAATAATAGCAGCTAGGCCTTTACCATACAGTTTGTACCAGAAAAAAAATGAATATGATATTGTGAGCTGTCTTGAAACAAGGCCAGGAATCCTTCAGCAGCCTGTGCTTTGAGAAGAAAGTGCTATTATTGATTGGCATTCAGCAATTGGATCTGTCCCCATTTCTAAACTATAGTCATACTCAAGTACAACGGGTATCTGCAGGCTTAAAGTGTGGTCTAAATGTTTATTTCTTTTTACTCATTGATAATCTTTTGGGCTTTGCTTGGTACAATTTTCAGTTATCTGCCGTGTTAACTAAATTGGAGAGTATGGTCCCAGGAAACTAATTTTCTCACAGTAGTTGCTTTGTTTTGCTATGTTTTGTTTTGATTTGCTTTAAAACAGAGAATTTTATCCAAATAAATTCATATGGGCAACTCTGTGATGTCAAGGAGATTAAAGAACACTGGCTATGACTTAGGCAGATTTGTGAGGCTAGAGAACAGGCTACTTCCTCCCTCCTCCCACTGGTACTACATCTGTGCTACCATTATAAAACACTTGTAAATCTACAGTATACTTTCTTTAAGCCATCAAACTACAGCAGTCCTAATTTTTCAGTTGCATCTCTAGCCATGTGGCCTTGGACAAATCACTTAACTCTGAAAAATGATACAAATAACCCCTGCTTCCTGGAATGGTGTGTGAAAACTAACAGATGTGTTTGAGAAATGATAACTGCATTAACTTCTTTATTGAGCTGCTCAAAAGAGCATTTTGGTGATGTGAGGTGGTACAACAACAGCAAATAGTTCTTTCCTTCTTGGCTGCCTTATTGCTGTACAGGTTTCTATAGGCAACTAAAACATTTCTCAGGCATTTTAACTATACATCTCCAAACAAATCATCACCTGTGCTATTCTACTATCTATTTATATTTATAGTTTTGTATTAATCACTGTGTTAATATTTTTCCATGTATAGTATCTGAGCTTTATTGGCAATTAGTCTTTAGCTACTAGCACATATATAAAATATGCCTAGTATAAAGTATCTTCTCATTTACTTCATTCACTTAGTTATCTATCTAGTTTAATGGTGGCTCTGGTAATCTGAGGTTTCTTAGTGCAGACTTCGTATATTTGATAAAAAGCAGTTCTCAGATAAGCCCCTTTAAAGAGGTTTTAACTAACTAATAGCAAACAGTTGACCTAGGTTGGGCAAGCTTGTGTCATTTCCTTTAGGTATATAAAATTTAAAATATTGGAGCAACGATTAATTCAGTTTTTAATTGAGCACCTACTGTAGGTCAGGTACTTTGCCAAGTGTTTAGGAAAGAAAAATATATATATATGTATTTTTCATAAATTATTCCACAGTTTCTTATCTAATGTACTTGAAACCCATATTTTGTCATTTTGCACTTCTTTAAAGGCCTAGCATAGACTGTGTCTTGAATTACTGTGAAGCAATTCGAATGTATGCTTCAGTCTGAGCTGCTGTGCAGAGAGGCACTCCATCGTTCCAATCAGAATAAACTCAGCTTGAACTATAAGGTATTTCCAGAAGACAAGTAATGCTTACTTATTAATCTAGTGGTTATTAATAGCATCTAAAAAGTGAAGTGCTACCAAGCTCTGTAAGAGGAAAATGGAAAACAGCTAACATGAGACTCAGGTCTCTACCATATGTCTCTCTAGGATGCTGATTTACACTCAGAATGTGAAGCCCCTCAAGGGATCTCAAAACAAATTACAGATGTGAAGCAGCAGATACTTGGATGAATTTTACAATTAGAGCAGTGGTAAGGTAGCCTTTTAGCAAAATGCACACTTAAGACTCCAGACCTATGGCTTTATCTTGTCAATATCATTAATATTCATGGGACCTTGTCTAAGTATGAGGTTAGGCAGCTCTGGGACTGAAGTGCATTCTAGTGGGAAGATCATGGACTTAGAGTCTAACCTTTTTGTCTGAATTACAGCTCTGCCACTCAACTAGCTAGCTACAGGACCTCAGGCAATCACCACATCACTGAGTATCCATTTCCCTATCTATATAATAAGAAAGTTGAATCAAATTGCTAAGATCCCTTCCAGCTCCAAAACTTTAATTTATTAACCAATGCAAAATGTGACTGAATTTTTCTCCCAATCTTTTTGCATAATACTACTTGCTAGAATAGTAGAAAAAACTTGCACTTTAGAATTAGCCCCACCTTGGTCCAATTGTTTCTGTACCCCAACTATTGTTACCTTGTCTCACTTACTGGCATTTGCTTCCCTATGAATGTATAGTTTCCTCATCTGGTAAAAGGAATGACAGTTTACATTTTAAAGGATAGCCACTGTGAGAATTAAACAATTAGGGAATAATACATGCAATGTACTTGATTTGAAAATGTGACTTCATTATACAGGAAAAAGTCTTCCTTTCCCCTCATGGTGAGCTCATACACATCCTGGAAAAGATTTCACACCTGTATTGGTGACTTGACAACATTCAGCACCGGTTGGCTTCTTAATTAAAAAGTTTTGGCAAAAGAGATATTTCTGGAGGTGCTGAGGCAAAACTCACTTACAGTAGTGTGTCCCACTAGGAAAGCTACACACCTCAAGTCTAATTATTTGATTAAAGCAATTAAGAGAAAGCATCTTGGTTTTCTGAGGTAGATAGAATCAGGGTTTTTAAGAGGTTATATACAGATACTGTATATATAAATCTGTAGGAAAAGTGATAAAAGCTTAGAAACATTGATATTTAACTTCTTGTAGATGAGTGTTAAAAAGATTTTCCCTCCAAATCAACATTTATTAACTCAAATTATAAAAATAAGCCACAAATAGCATTGTTAGATGAAAAGGGAGTCAGAAATTTGGTTCTGCTTCCCCTGCTGCGTATCTCTATGATCATTACACCACTTAGCTCTCAGTCTCCGTTTCCTCATTTGTAATACAATGATTCTGTTCCACACTTTACTGCAATACTGTGAAAAGATGGTAAGCATAAAACACTTAGAGTACAATGAGGTATTTTTAAAATTATAGTAAATTAAACATCTGGAAGCTTTCCCTACAAAACCGGTAAAGAGTCTGGACCTCTATCCTTAAAAATTATTTAGTGATCCACTGAAACTACATGAAAACATGAAGATTTTATATAAATCAAGTGTATGTTTTTCCTCTACGGGTAAAGTTAGGCTTTTCTTCTGGTGACTATAACATTACATATTTTCACAGAATAAGATATGAAATACTATTTGTTCAAAAAAAATACTATTTGTTCATTTATTCATTAAATATGTAAGATATTACTGTTTATTAGTACTTAATGAGTGCAAACAGTCATGAATTTTGCAGTCAGGTAGCTTGCGGTCTAGCTGCAGAAATGAGATACATAAATAATACAAATATACTGAATAATATAAATGATAAAAGAAATACTGTGTCAAGTGTTTGAGCAGACTTCCTAGCTTAGAGGACCTGGTTGCTGAAGAACCTTGAAAGTAGTTGGAAAATCATGAAAAGATATTAATAGTGAATATGAGAAGTTTGAGGTCTAGAGGTCAGTTTGTGACCTTACTATGATTAATAATTCAAGTGGTTCTTTTCCTTGTCATAGGCCATGTGATGTCTCTAAACAATGGCTCAGTAAGGCTTCATTCTTAAGGAAGTGATACGGTATGGATTAGACTCTCCTTGGATTCTTAGGGGTGGAGAGCACGGTCTGAAGACGTGTCCTCTCCTTAGTTTTCTAATGTGTCTCCTTACTAGGTTTCACTGATTAGCATTGTTTCATAAGTCTAACGCCTTTAAAAAATCTGAAGGTAACATGAAATTACATTAAAAACAAATTTCCCTCAAAAGCTTAGACCAAATCAGTTTTCTAATCTCTGTAACAGGTAGAATCTGACTCATTTTTTAACATTTGTCAACAGTTTTCAAAACTCATCATTCCTTCCTTGCCCCCCTATCTGTACATGCTCCATAAGACAGCTCAAGTGCTTCCGCTTCTGGTGCCAGCCGGAAGTTCAGACCTGTCCACAGCCCATACATGGACGCTTTCATTCTAGCCCAACCTCTATGTGACTATGAAAGGCCAAGCTGGTCTTTACCTGCTCAAGCCAGTTTTGGAACTGCTTGGCAGTACACATTCCTTTCCCTAGAAGCCTCATTCTGGGAGTAATAAATCTTTCCATACTTTATTTTGTCTGAGTAGCATCATCAGTCTCAATATCCAAAGCAAGTTTCAGTGGAGAGTCTTCACCTTTTTGCTGTGGAATGACTGTAGCGGTTGACGCAACCCTGGGACCTAGGAGATCACAACCGCCACTAGAGGGCTTTCTTGATGCCTTTTTGCCACTGTCTGCAAGCTTGTGCTTGGAGCATTGCCATATTTGCTTCCTCATGAATTCTCTATTACAGATGTATTCAGCTAAGTTTGAAATTTTGATAATTAGCATGAAAAGAGAAAAGGACTCTGTAGTCATTAGTCTTGGTCCAGACCTATCAGTGGGTCTCAAATTTAATTACATGTTTGCATTCCAGTATAAGTGGAAAATGACAGATTTGGAGCAATCACTCTTGCCCTGTGACTTTTAGCTGGTTGTCCCAACCAGGTATTGCCTCCATTCTATAGAACTTGTATGGGAAATACTGATACCCCGTGCAATGTACAGGCCTGTATCATTGGTGATCACTCGAGGTGGGTGATTATGCTGTGGCTTACACATCTAAAAGCAGACAGCTCACTAGGACTTAACAAAATGCCTTTATTGCTGTCCTACCTGTACCACAATGGACAAAAAACAAACAAATTCTGATCTTTAGGGAAATGCATGACACACAGGATCGCCAAGGGTTTAGTGAAAGTCAATTTACATCGAGACCCCTTATACCCTATTAAGTAATTATTGCCATCTGAGAAGCCCTAATCCCGATGATACGTATCTGTGACTGGAGAAAGAAACAAATATGAACAGAATAAAGAAGACTGCCCCCACAACACATACACATTAAACTTTTTACAGTGATTACTCCTCCGCTAAACACTTTGAGTGGAAGGAAATAAAACTAGGCAAAATAGGAGTTAACAATTTGACCTAATTAGAAATCTAGAACTTACTGAAACAGTGTATATAGCAAAAAAAACAAAACAAAAAAAAAAAACCCAGCAAGATAGAAGGTTGCTAACTGACTTGCACTTCTGCAAACTGAGTTCTCAGTTAACATCTGCCAGAATCCAGTTGTCAAACCTTCCTACCATAAGACTAAGGCTCAAATTAATTATTCCTTATAATTAGTCCCCTAATTCTAAGCAAGATAGTCCTGTAATCTTAGGACAGTTTCTGAGACTATTTCAAAACATGTAAAGAAGAAAAATATGCCTCGTCTTAATCATCAGAACTTGGCTAAACTCACAGCCATACCACTCATGATCATGAAGTATATACCCTATTAGGCATTGATACTTTTAGCCAATGAGTAATAAACGTTTGTCTTTGATGTTTAGTAATTATTTTGCCAAAATGGGACATGGACCTTTCCCTCCCTCTTAGTTAAAATAGTTAATATGGCCAGTTTAAATAAAATCAAGGTCTTCAAAGTTTGAAACCTATATATGAGACCTACTTATGAGTTACTATCCCCAGTGCTTCAGTATTTAATGGCTCAATTTGACCTGCTCTTAAACCTACATATAATGCGTGGCACCTCACAGTGGACTGCGGCTATCCTAATGCTGAGGTTCTACCTAGTGCCAAGTATTTTTCATACACAATTTTAAAATAACCCCGATGTATATTAGGGCTTTTAGGATTTTAGAGATGGTATATTCCTCATTTACAAATTTTACTTTAGCCCGTTTAGGTTGTTACAAATCTACACACCCTGATTTGCACAACAAAGCATTCCAGAATTGCAATACAGTATTGCACTGAAAGATTTCAGCAATGTCCACTCAAGTCTTCTGAAACCTCTGGATCATACTTGATGGTGTTAAGTTGTTCACAAACATCTGGAGCAAAAATCTGCCTCCTAGACTGCACGCTAGATGCAATTAGGATGCAGTTGCTGGATACATATCAGACTCCTGTGGTAGCAGTTTGGTCATCACAATCCCTGAGTTGTGACGCCACATACACAGCTGCCTATTATGCCTTAGGTCATATAAACAGCACTCTGAAAGCACAGCATAGCTACTGAGGCCTCTGCTGCACCCCACAGTCAAACTTGGCATACACCCTCCGCAGTAAATAGCTTCATCCGTCCTTAATCTCTTGCCAGATGTTATGGTACTGATGAGAGTTGCCCTGTTTACCAGACCTCTTGGATATCTGTGGAGCTGAACAACTGAGTCAACAGTAGACAGTGTTTATACGTTTTATAAATGACATCCACTGCCATTACCTGTGATGGGTTTTCCTGTACAGCTGTCTATTTTTAACACTTTTCTGGAATGTCTTTGATATGGAATAGGACCCAACTCAACACAAGTAACTTCCTATAGTCTTTTTTAGTACTGGATGCCCTGGCTAACGATCTGCCCCATCTGCACAGATCTGTTGACACTTGATCCATTGCCATCTTGATCATCTGTCCCTACCAGTTGTAGCAAAAATAGTTCCCTGTCGAAAATTGCCTTTTGGAGGAAAAGAACTCTATGAATGTCTTTCCTCACAGATACCCCAATATAAATCACACTAAATCCACAATAAAATGCCTAAGACATTCCTTGTATTTTCAGGGTCCAGACAATACTGATAGTTACCAAGGCACTCATTTTATTTCTCAAACTATACAGTTTTAGGCTCTTACAAAAGGATTTAATGGAACTTTCACTTTCCTTTGCTGTCTCAGACTGCAGACCTCCTAGAGGTCCATAATGACTTGCTAAAACAAGTTCAATTAAATGAAACAGCATATTTTAGTAATCAACCAAACATCAGGGGTGAATTGTAATAATGATTCTGATTCCATTTTTTGAATTTGATTGCTGAAAGCTTTCAAACTGTACTATTCTTCTTTCCCCTTCATCCTCACTTCTGGGCAGGTAATAAGAAACTATACGTGCTCCTACCTTTAGAACTTCAAAACATGCAAATGCCAGATAGCATCTAGGAACCAGTTCTAACTTCAGCCAAGCCAATCTCCTTTCCCTATTTTGTCAAGCCAGTTTTGGAACTGCTTTGGAGCTCCCACTGCTCTCCCAAAAATGTTTATTCATGTCAATGATACATCTTTTTAAGGGTGTATATGGCGTTACCTGTCTCGGTATCTGAATTGGTTTTGGGAAGACTATCAAACTCCTTCAGAGTGAGTGACAACAAATATTTAAATACTGAAAATTATTTCATACTGTGATAAATGAAATTTTTATGTTTAATTACAGAGTGACCATATGAAGTCAAATGTTTTGAGATGCCACTTAATATTTAATTAAAAATAATCTATAAATCTCTCAGGCCTCAGGATCTAAAGCTTACTTGACACATTTAAGTCTGTAGAAGTGCTAGGAATAAAGTTAAGTGGGAGATACCATGGCTCAAAAAATGAGCAGGCAAGTATATGCATATTGCTTCACCTAACCCAAGACTTAAGGGTTTGGATCTAGGCAAATAAATCTTGCACTAGTTGATAATGCTAGTTGCATAAAGATAAAGCACATATGCCCTGGACCCTTGATAAAACACACATTGTTACCTAGATAAAATTATAAAGAATTAAGCAAAACCATAAAAATATATATTCTTCCCTTTTCCGATGGTGAGAATGGCCACTTTTTCCTCTTCAATAAAACATATATTAACTTCAGCCACTTACTATATACTAGGAATGTTCTTCAGTGTCCCGTAACATTTTATGTAAATGCTGGCCAAACTGAGCAGCATGGGTATCGTCTCTGAATGCAATAAATCCTCCATATATGAAACATCAGAAACAATATTGGGTGTGACATGGGAAAATAGCTTCCTAAGGAAACACATTGCAAAAGGGGAACTTAATTTTTATTCTAAATGATATTGCTCTCTCTGACTTCAGTTACCTATGCAACTCTTTCAAAACCTGTGTCAAAAAAAAAAAAAAAAAAAAAAAAAAAAAAAAAAAAAAAAAAAAAAAAAAAAAAACCTGTGTCTTTCAGGCTTTGTCTTACTTTTGATTACCAGACTGGTAGCTACCAAATTTCCCATTTCATATTGCTAATTATATATCCTTACGAGCTTTGGACTCAGCATATTTAAAGCTGAATTCAGCTCTCCCTTTACCAATGCTTTCTCTTTTCCACCTATGAAATATGAGCATCAGGCATTTAAGCCAAAAAAAACTTGCAAACATTGCTAATCATCATCCTCATCTTTCATCTTCTACCTCCTATCATTCAGTCCTAAAGTTCTCATCTGCTATCATTTGGGTATGGTTACAGCACCCACCAAGAGTCCATTTTGACCGCTATCTTGGTCATCAGAATGGCACTGTTGGGAGGTGATACAACCTTTGAGAATTGGGGCCAAGTGCGAGGCCTTTAGGTTTTGGGGTGCATGTCCTTGGAAAGTAGGTCTGTGGGACTCCTTGGTAGTTTTATCTACCAAGGATTGCTAGAAAGACCTGAGTTTAGCCTCACGCAGCTGTCTGCTTTCTGGTTCAGGATACTTCTGCTTGCCCCAACATGAGCTTCCACTGTTGCTATATGTCGACTGCCCTTGCCAAAGACAAATCTAACAAGGTCTGCTGAACTTGAGCCCTGGAACTCCCAAAACTGTGAACTAAGTAAACCTCTTTTTTGGAAGTAGCCTGTGTCAAATATTCTATTATAGTGATGTAAAGTGAATTAATAAAATCTCCACACCAGCAAATTAATATTTTTGGCTTCTGTTTATTCTTTTCTTCTTCTTTATGGCTAATATGTTTTAAACCACTATTATTTTTCTCACTATAACATTGCCATAGCTTCTTAACTGATCTCGACTCTAATCTAGTATTTCTCACACAATGTTTTTCACTGTAGATTATGTCCTACCCCATACTAGATAAATCTAAAACCACAAATATTAATAATAACATAGAACTTTGAAATGGCCTTGAAAACCACAAATATTAGTAATAACATAGAACTTTGAAATGGCCTTTAACTGCACCTAGTAAAATACAAATTCTTTAACATGCTCTACATACTGTAGTGGAATTTGGTTCCTGCCTGTCTTCCTAGGTTTGTCTCACCACCAGTTCCTTCTCTCCCAGAATTCAACCCCATCTTAATTGTTTCTTATCCTAAGGACTTTTTTTCTATGTTTTTCTTGCTACTTAAAACATGTTCCCTCTCTTTACTTACCTATGTTGGCCTGAGTTTTATTTCCAGGTATGCCAGAATGCCTTGACTGACTCACCTTACTCTTTGAGTCAAGTGTACATCACACTTTGAATTTCCTCCTTTATGTATTACATTGTGACTTTTCCATTTCTTGTCTTTCCAAAGCTAGAATGAGCCCTATGACAGCACAGTAACATTTAATTTACTGCTTTATCTGGAGTATCTAGCACAGTATATAAAAGATAGAGTCATTTCTGAATAGTACCAGGGGAGATAGAAAATATATATATATATATATATTCTTTGGGTAACAACATCAACTGGTTATGCCACTTTCTGCTCCTGTCACCAACTGTTTCCCTCAATCACAAAGTCTGGTTTCAGTTGGAAAATCAGCTATGATTGAAAGGCGTAAGGAGTGATTCCCTCTAATTTGCTTTACCTTGTCTTATTAGTTATAAAGTAATTGAAAATCATGTTCCCATTTAGATTCGCCCTTTCTTTGTCTTAGTGCAAAATCACTACTGGAAGAGACAAGTTAAAAATATACTTTCCATTGTGTGGTATATAAACTCTATCTCTGTAAATTTAAAAATAAAAAGTGATGGTATGATAATTAACTATTGTGTTAACTTGAGTAAGAAATGCCCAATTGATTGGTTTATCATAGTCCTGCATGTGCCTGAATGGACTTAACTGAAGACAGAAGATCTGCCTGCATGTGATTGGCACCAACCAATAGGCTTGTAGTCTGAGTGGAACAAAAAGAAAAAACAGAATGAAGTCTGACTTCTGTTTCATTGGAGGAGCTTTTCTTTCGCCTTGGACATCGGTCTGCTGGTTTCCAGTGTGGACTCTACAGCCTTCAGAACAGACTGTTCAGCCTTGCTGGGCACTCTTTGGGCTCCCAGCACAGACCTTTTGTAGTCCTACGATGGACTCGTGTGGGAGTCTACAGAGAGCTCCCAGGCCTTTGACTTTTGACTGGATCCTTCTGATCTCCACCATGCAGACAGCCCTTTTGTACTTTTCACACAAGACTCCGTGGGCAGCATTGTAACACTACCTTATTCAGATATCTTGCATGTCAAATATTTCTCTACTGAACACTGAGTGATACACCTGGTTTCTCTCACTCTCTCTTATTTTTATTTTTATTTATTTTTTGAATTTTTAATATAAGGTCTTGGTATGCAATGCAAGCTGGCCTTGAACTCACTATGTAGCCCAGGGTGACCTTGAACTCACTATGTAGCCCAGGCTGGCCTTGAACTCATGGTGATCCTTCTGCCTCAACCTCCCCAAGTGTATCACCACACATGACTACACCCGGTCTCTCACATTGCCTCTCAATGCACTTTCTAGGATGGAGGACAAAGAAAAGGGGCTGATATTCTTAGGTTCCTATCTTATTAACCAATTTGTGGTTTCTTTGAGCAAATTGTTTCTTCTCCCTCAGATACTATCGCCTCCATCTACATTATTAATTTTATTAAATTAAGCATATTTTGAGTTGTAAATTTCAATGAATCTAGACATCAGGGACTTACACTTCTTGAGCCTACATCTGCAAAAGAAGCCTTCCATCTCTCTGAACATCTGCGGAACTGGAAAAAAATAGTAAGGAAACCCCTACAGACGGACCATCCTAAGGAGGGAAGCCTGTGTCTAGGTGTCGTATGTGTCAAGGGCCAGGATGACTGTCCGATGAAGATAACCAAGGCCAACTCCAGCCCATGAGTTGGTTAAGCCAACCTCTAAGACCTGGCTCAGAACCTGTACTGTGGCCCAGAGCCAAAGTGTTAACTAGGAAAGAAGGGTCTGGAGCCAGCTGGCCAGAATCATGCAGGCTTAAATCATGCTGATCTGTCTGCCTGTTTTTTCACTCTCTTTGACTAAGCACTTCTAACTGTTGAGCAGAGAAATGCCTCTTTTTGGAATCCCTTCTGTGGCTAAGTAATAGCAAAATGTAAATGATGAGCGAATTGGAATAAAAAATAGAAGAAAAAGAAGGCAAAAGAGGATACCATTTGCCAGCTCTGTGGTTTCAGATTATGTTGTTTGCTTCCCTAGCCTCACCTCCATCTCAGCTTCCAAGGCATAAAGATATCAACTTGAGAGGGTCTCTGAGAATTAAATGGAAGTGTACATGAATTGTCCAGTATACCTGGGCATATAGTGGCCTCTCAATATATCTGCTCACTATATCTGCATCTGTTTCCATAGAGATGTGGTGAGGCATGTGGACTTTGGAGTTGGTCCTGGAATGGAATTGTCTCTGTCTGTGAGACACATGACCTTGAGAAGATGAGGTAAAAATTAGTCTGGACCTCACCCCACAGTGTTGTTATGAGGATGATATATGAAGAAATTAATGGTTGGGCCGTAGTAGAAACTCAAGACATGTAACTCATTGTTGCCCTTTCCTCTTTCGCCCTCTCCCACAACACACACATCAGCATATGCATTCTTCGTGAACAATATAAACTTGGTAATGAGCTGTGAGGATATGCTCTCTGGGGCCCCACTGCTGGGATCCAGCTTATACTATTTGATAGTATTACCTTTTATCCCCACCTACAGGTTCAAGTAGAGCTCAAATTTAAAAGCTTGCAGATCTGCCATGGAGAAACAGCTGTGATTTAGGAAGCATGGCAGAAGACAGTATATATTTTACGCTGCTGTGATCAAGACTGGGAAGAACTACATCATCATGTGTTTTGCTTGGAAAAACTAATGGTAATAATAATCATTAGAAGTTTAATTATTCCTCATACTAATAAATGATAACAACAACAGCTAGTATTTCTTGAGCATTTATTATATATCAGGTCCAATGATAATTACTTTACAAACATTGCTCCATTTTATTGTCATAACAGTACTTGTCTTGCATTATTATTTTCATTTTAAAGATAAAGAAATTCAGGGTCAAAGAACTAAAGAAGTTTGATGTAAGTCACACATCTGGCAAATGGGACAGATGACTCTCACAGCTTGATATGTGTATTATTTTTTGAGACTTTCACTTTTGATAAGAAGGGGACACTAATGACTGACTTGTGCTGAGTTTCTACTATTGGCCTAACCAACCACAGGACCGCATATCATCTTCATAAAAACCATGTGAGATCTAGATGGCTTTTCAACTATTCCTTAGTCCATTGTTTTTACAAAGTGTATTTGCAGATTCACTTCTTCCTATTTGTTATGTGTCTAAGCTACGCATAGAGGCAATGGAAAATTCTCTAACTACCTAGAAAACTGAGGCACAGTGACATTCAAAGGTCTAGCAAAGAAGCCATTGGCATTCCTCAGGAACACATGAGGGGATCCAGGCCCTACTGTTCGTAACTGGTCTGAGATATCTCAGCCTTCCCGAGAGTTGCCAGACCTTCCCCCATATCCAACTTTGCAATACGTTCCTTGCCTGGAATGTCCTTTCTCTCTACTACACCTGCTGCATCTGTCCAATCATTTTCTAGGGCAACTGCTTAGACATTTCTTGAAGGGAAGCTTCTCAGGTCACCTGAGGTGAGTTATATGTCCATCTTTCAACTCTGCCTCTTCCACTTTTCCCCTCTATACATGTATATGCCTTACCCCTGGTCATGAACATTTATCCAAAGGAGTATGATAGGTTGTTCACCTGTTAGTTTTTCTCATGTGACTATGAGGTTCTTAAGAACAGACATTGTTTCTCACCTTGTCATCCTTAACATGGAGTATGATAGGGGCTCAGAGCCCACTAGGAATAGTACAGAATTGAAAAAAGAAATGCAAGGCAGAGGGAGAAAGAAAATACCAACCGCTATGGTGTGTTATCTTAGAAGATTGTCTGTGAGTGAGGCTGCACTTAATGTTGGTGAATGGAACCTACTGGTGAAGGGGAAAGAGAAAAGCTTCTATCTATATGTTTGTGTTCAGACCATCATATGCTCACTAAGGGAATAAAGAGAGGCAACAAAAGCCCCTTTCCCATGTCCAGGGAAATTTCACATTCTTAGTGTGAGAATTATGAGAGAGCAGTATCCTAGTTACAATCCAACTCCCTAAGTCCCTGTATCCATGCTTGGGACCAGTACTGTAAAAGGTAAATGAGTGTGGTTTGACCCCAGCTTGAAAAGAATCAAGGTGACTAGTTTACAACAGTGTCAAAATCTTTTGTCTGTTTTCCTAAGAGGCAAGCCAGTAAAATACTACTCTGTGTTTCAGGTAATGATATAATGTGTATGTATGTATATGTGTGTGTACATGTACATGTGAATCTACATATATCCTCTAAGCAAATGGGCTAGCAACCAATGAGCTTGATGGTGTCAACTTGATAGACTTTGGCTTCTGCCCAGTGGATGGATGGTACACACCTTTGGATATGTCTGGGTGGGTTGTACAAGCATGGTACTGAGGTCTATGGTTCCTCATCCTGTTATCCTCTGGCAGTCTTCTCCTTCTCTGATTTCTAGGTATCATGGCTTGAGCAGCTTTGATCCTTCATGGCCTTTCATCATGATATATCTAACCTTAAGGGTAGCCAACCATGGATTGAATCTCCGCAAACTATGAGCCAAATTAAACTTCTCTTCCTTTAAGTTGTAGGTAGCAGGTATCATTTTCAGCAGTGAGAAAGCTAATTAATTCAGCTTGTGGGAGATTTTGCAACCAGGAATCTAAATTTGTGCTAAGTTTTCAGGAGGAGGAAGACAAAAATACTTCTATCTGGCTATTAATAATGTAATGTCTTCCTTTATAACCACAGGTCCTAATATTACATAAACTTATTTTAACTCTTCCCATCAGTAGGGAATAACTAACCTAGATAGGAATAAAGATGCTTTACATAAGAATCATTATTTGTTATTCTTCCATACAACAGACATTGCTAAGTAGTCATCTTTTCCCACTGAGCTTGGTCCTTACCCAGAATCTCTTTTGAATGCAGTACTCTAGGCACTCCCTACCATTTGATCATAATGTCAGAAAGAGAAATTCAGGCTTGGTAATGTGCTTGCTCAAGTCCTCTTCCAGCTCTGACTTTTAGGGTTTGTCTTTAAAATACTGCCCCTGAGCAAAGATTTGGAAGCTAGTTGTATAGAACAGTATTGGTGAGTAAAGAGAGTGTTTCCACACCTGCCCAAACTGAGATCTAAACTCTGAGTCTTAGCTTTCTTCACTTCTTCTGACTGTGATAAGAGAAAAGAACAAGAGAGCAAATGATTTCCTGGGGTTTGATGCCAACATCTAAGGAGTTCTTTGAGACTGCTGTGGTGTAGTTGGATGAACACTGACTTTGTGATTAAAGCAGCCTGGGTTCAAATCCCTGCTCTGCCAAGTTCCCTGGTGTGAACTCCAACAAGTCACCTCACCCTTCTAAGCCTTGGTTTCCTCAAGTGTGAAATGCAGATAACAACGCCTACCTTACAGACTTGTTGAGAAGAGTAAATTGGATGAAATAATGTATGTGAAAGTGCTTTGTGAGATGCACTGCAAGGAGCACATGTGAAAAATTATTATTCTTGGTGTGCACCAATAGGAAAATGACTAGGGTGTTCCGTTCCAGATGGACTCAATCTAAACTGGGGAACAAATGCTTTTTTGGTAATTTCATCTTGTGGAAATGGCAGTCTCATGGGCCTATTTGTGTTTAATGAACCATATCCTGTATCGTCTTTTTGCATGAATCTAAGAAGAAATAAGTTGGCTCTCTCCTCTGGCATGCAGCAGACTAGAAGGTGTCCAGCTTATATTTAACCTCCTCCAGTCTCCCTGCTGTCTCCAAAAATAAACTCTACCCCAGAGCTAGGCTGATCCTACATTTAGCTGCATAGAAGCCAAGGCACAAGGCAAGAGAAAAAGGATATTTAGCCAATTTCTACTACCATGCTGGCCCAAGCATAGACCAGTGTGTTCATGCTGAGTTTTTTTAACCCATGTTATAGTTAAGCAGTATAAGGCTCAAAGGTGAAGTTATGTAACTAGGAAATGGAGATGCTGAATTTATCCAAGTCCAAAGCCAGCACTCTTAGATACTCAACAAAGTGCTTCTATAAATCATTGCTTTTGAAGTAAGAGAACACTTTAAGATTTCAAGAGAGCTATGGAAATTTTTACCCCCAATTAAACACAAAGATAGACAAACAACACTTTGCCTATAATACTAAGACATGTATGATCCTCCAAGGCTCATTCACTCATTCATTCATTCATCTTAACAAGTTTTAGCCAGACACTGGCTAAGGCTAATGCTGCAAGGGTTAGCCAAGCAGAGCTCCAATCTTTATGGAGCTTATAGTGAGGTAACAGAGATAAGCATAAACTAATGAATGTGAAATTAAACATTGAGGTTATATATACCAAACGAATATCATTCAATGAGAGAAGAGAACAAGGACTCCTTACCTAGCCTGAGACTTCTTGAAAAGTTTTCTATGAAACTGACATTTGAGTTAAGTGGTATGATATGTTCTTGACAAAAAAGGAACAAGCAGCAGAAGACCAAGTTGAGGAAGGACTACAGCTTGTTCCAGGATAGGAAGGGAGGTCAGTATGATGGAAAGGCAGAGAACATGGGCACATGTGAAGCTGAACTAGCCCGGCTAGGGACAGATCAGACCTGAGAGGACCTTGAGGCCATGAGAAACAGTTTAGAAATTATCCTTAGAGCAAGGGCAGGACACCCCCAAGTTTTAATCACAGGAACAGCAGGGCGGGGTCACTATTTTAGAAACAGTCTGTAATGGTTAATTTTATGTGTCATCTTGACTACGTCATGAAAGGTGGCATGTCTGGACAGACATTATTGCAGGTATACCTGTGAAAGTGATGTAGGAGAAGAGTCACATTCACTCTCCTCCTACAGGAGGAGACTGAGTTAGACAGAGTAAAGCAACATTCTCTCTCCAATGTGAATGAGCTTCATCCAATCAATTAAAGAACAGTAAGGCTATTCCTCTCTTCAGTAGGGGGAATTCCTTCTGCCTAAGTGCCTCAAATTAGGACACTGGTCTTTTCCTGTCTTTAGACTCCAAGGGAAACATCATCTCTTCTTGGGTCTCTAGCCAGCCAGCTGTCAGACTGGAACTTATACCACTGATTCTCCTGGCTTTCAGGCTGTCTCTATCAAATTTAAGACACCTCAGGTCTTCTGGGTCTCAGAAAATTATAGCTCACAGGCCTCCTCAGCCTTCTTAACTATGTAAGCCAATCACTATTATAAATTTATATTTATATCTTATCTAACTCTTCTCAGCTCCATCCCACAGGTAAGATCTGTACGTATATATTTGAATCTACACCCTGTTGGTTCTGCCTCTCTGAAGAATTCTGACTAATACCTATGTTCAGTGTTGCTGAGTGGTTTGAGTTGATGGCTATTGAACAGCCATAGGGAGATGACGTAGGAGGTCAACGCTGGAATGCATGAAAATGGTGCTAGTGCTTTAGTATGTGGTGTTTGCAGTGAAAATGGGAAAAGTGGCAAAATTCAAGAGCTTTTTGGGAATTAAAATTAATTGGGCTTGAGATAGTTTGGAAATGGGAGAAGGTAAGAGAGAAGAAAATACTGAAAAGGAGTCTTATGATTCCTAGGCTTCTGGCACTGCCTCTAAACAGATAATTGAGCATTTTATTAGAACACTGGGAAAGTACTGGTTTACATACAGGCAGGGGAGTTAGCCTGGCAACAAGCATCAAAGGAAAACCTGGGGCTGGATGCATAAAGTAAGAGACAGCAGTGTAGGAAAGGCATCAGGAAACATGACAGGTTTGCTCCTGGATACTGTAGGAGGAGGGGCCTCTAGGTCAGGCCTTATGTGAAACAGAGGAAGGTAATCTTGCAAAGGAGACAGAGAAACAACAGGTGAAAAGAGAGGTGGAAACCAAGAAAGGACTGGTACCACACATCTGAGACACAGAAAGTGCCTCAAGCTGGAAGCTGTCAACTCTGTCAAATGCTGCTTAAAGGTCAAGCACCAGGGGAACGGAAAACTGCCCCCAGGTTATTAAATCACTGGGGAAGTAAACTAGTACCCTGCAGGGCTCAGATCCTGAGAACCAGTTCTTTCATGTCCTGCTGCTGTCTTTGAAGCAAGTTCCCTCAGGAAATGGAAAGCTTAGGAGAGTTCACCGGCTCATACCAGCACCCCTTTAGCCACACCTGTCCACACAAGAGGAGGTGACATTTGACTGCATCTTTCCTTTCTTCTCCCCTCATCCTCTGCCCCTGATTCCTTTCAAACTGCTGAAACAAACTCCTTCAAATGGTAGTCAAGGAATGTTTCAGCTGACTCAAAAATACATTGTTATTCAAATAGAAAGGCAAAATGCATTACCTTGGACAATCCTGGAAAATTATAATAGAGATAAAAGACCCTTTGAAAGTGGCCACAGGTATTTGTCTGTAGGGACAACTCTATACCATGGATCCAGCTGATCAGAACTCAAGAGCAATGCAAACTTCACATGGAAAGTGTTCTTTCACAGCGCTCATGGAGGCTGACAGGCTGTGTGGACTTAGAAAAGGCATGTTAACTGTACAAATTCATTTGTTTCTAGACTCTCCTTATGTCTCCATTTCTCTTTTTCAATTTTGTTTTGCCTTCACCCGTTTCACTCTCTCCTTCTCTACCTCTACCTCCTCCTTCTCCTCTATCTTCTCCTCCTCCTCCTCATCCTTTCTGTGTCTCTTTCTCTTTCTTTCTGTCTCTCACACACAAAGAATGAATAGTTCCTTCACATACACACACCCATCACCTTCCAGAAACAATTTCCCCATGAAATGAAAGGCAACTAAAAATTACCAATAATATCAGGTATACCCATCACTATTCTTCCTAAGTAGAAAGTGATGGGAGGACAAAAGTCACAGAACCCTGTTGATATTTCGCTAGTCCAACTCCTTAGCCTCCTTCCACTGTTGCTTCCACAAATGAGCTTTCTACCCCAGGTCAATGCACCCCATACCCAGTCCAGAGTCAGTTGATATTATGAGTAAATAGTAGTTACCTACCTGTTCATACATACATGTATGATGCCTGTGTGAACACACACATGTATGTACAAGTGCACAGACACATCTCCTTAGAGTGATTCAAATGTATGTGGCAGTCATGGGTAAAAGGAATGGTTTCAATGGACAAAATAATTAGGTGCCCAGCTCACAACTAAATGTGTCCACTCATGTATCTACTTTCTTATTCAACTTATACAACTACACTCTGTATTTTAGGCATAGAGAACTCGACCTCAGAGAGTGAATCAATTTGCCCAAAATTATATCTCTGGCAAGAGGTAGAGCTGGGATTTTAACCAGTGTGCATCTAAATGGAAGGTCTACACTTCATCTCCAAGTGAGAAAGACTTTATTTGAGATAACCAAAGGGAAGGTGATTTTATAAAGATATAACCTTGATATCAATGTCACACCTAGGCAGGGAATGGGAATATCAAGGTAAAAGATGAAATTGAGCCCTGATGGGGAGAAAGGTACCTTTACAAAATACAGGTCTATCAATAGCATAGAAGCATATAAGTGCAAGTGTTACCCAAGCACAAGACACCCAGAACTTTACATGGTGTTTAGGGAACAGCATGGGGATAGAGGCTATGATTTAAGGACACTGACATGCTAAATACCTCCCACGTTAATCAAGCCTGGGGCCTGGATCTTCCAGGGATGACTTCAGTTACAGCTGTTGCCTCCTGATGCCCTCCTTTTCCTAGGTTAGGTCATTTTCCACCTTATTGACTTGCATAGATTTCTAGTCCCCTCCAGACTGCTGGAAAGCCCAGATCACCACCTTCTAATAGAAAACTCCACCTGCCTCCAGTCGTTCCTGTCATGCCCCATATCTCCTCTGGAATCAACATGAGAAGCTAGGTCTCTGTTATCCTGGCTTTGAATTTTCCCCTATTATAGAGAAGAAAATTCACATGATATGGTCTACCACACTCCCTTACCCCATTTAGAACAGACATTACTAACTGATCAGAGCTTGTTCTCCGTGACACAAATGACCACCATACAATGATTTAAACCACTCCCCAAATGATCACAATTGGCAAATGAAAGCTATAGAGTATGACAGTGACTGTGCCAGTCCCCTTCCTGTTTCTAGCTGCCTACAAATTGGTTAGAAAATGTTGGGCTGCGGACATGGTTCAGTGGCATAGTGCCTGCTTGTCAAGCTCAAGGTTGTGAGTTCGATCCCTGGTAACCCTCCACCCCTGCCAATGTCTACAAAGAAAATGATGAAAGTTAAGAAGCTAAAACAGTGTAGTAATGAACTAAAGAGACAGAGTCTATATCTCTTCTACTGAACCACTGTAGCACATGGGGCAATATGTACAGAGAGAAAGCGCTTGGCAAATGTTGAGTGAAGCAAAGAACTAATGAATGATGAATGTGCCTTCTTTTTCCTGTGGAATGTACACTTAGAAGCACTTAAGGGAGTGAAAGTAAAACCTCTCATGGGAAACATTTTAATCAGGAAAGTTCACCCCGTCTCTCTTGGCTTTTCAGTAATTTCCAGTGGCTGTCCCACATCAGTGAACCTGGAAAGGCTGAGATATTTGTTTCTGAAGCCTAAAGATGCTAGATCTAGCAAAATGAAGCCCTTGGCTCAGGTTGCGATTCAAACCCCAACTCCTTCACTGGTGAAAAACTATGTGACATAAAAAGCCACTTTTCTTTGTTAAGCTTCACGTCACGCTTCTATAAAAGGAGGTATGAATATTTTTGCTCATCTGCAAGCTGCAGAAGATGGCACAAATGCTCATGGTTGTTTTCTGTACCTTGTGTCATCTGTTTTCCCTCACCTACTCTTCCAGGTGTGGCTCACCTAGTCAGTGGAAGCCACTGTCTAAAACTCAGATTTCAAAGATCATAAATTTCAAAGAATTCTAGAACCCCACCCACTGACCTCTTTGGTAGGCTGAAAAAAAACAAACACAGAGATAGTTGCTTTGTAGTGACATATGAATTCACAGGGGAAAATGTGGGTGGAAGTCACATGTTAGCAAGGACTAGGACCAGGAAGCCATAGCTGATGGCCACTACTTTTGTATTATTTAAAGCTACTCTTTTTTGTGCCTAGAATTTTACTTGCATTATCTCATTTCATTCTCTCAAAAGCTGTGCAAGGGAATTACTATTCCTCATTTAACATAGGAAGTTATTTTGCCCAAGGTTACCTGGAAGGTATGTAAGAAGAAGAGTCAGGATGGGAATTCCCATCTGTTCCACTTTAACACTGTGCTGTGTCTTTCTTTCTACATGCTCTGCCTTCTGAATTATCTGCCTCCCATCTCATTCATTCTGTCCTGTGTCCCAGTGATTAGCAGATGTCAGTGACACAGCACTGATGGTCTGGAGACTATCACTGATTATCTCTGAGCCTGAGCAGTTCCTCTAGATCCAAAGAAGCAAACTATTAGCTTTTCAGTTTCTTGGTATCTAGCATCATTTCCAGATATAAAAAATGCAAAATATATTTCATGTACAATTTAGGTGGTCACAACAGCTAAAGATGGAAAGGAAGAAACACACAGTAAAGGATTAAACTAGCTTTAATGTATGTTTTTACTCTTCTTGGGATCAAGTCTGGATCATGGAGGGGGAAAAAAATACCTTCACAGACTTGAAGCCCACAAAGGGAAGCGATTATACCAAATTTACCCAGAAAGTTTGTAGCAGATTCACATTTTAGAGGAAGACCTCTGGCTGCTCTGTCAACATGGTTTTTATCCTCTCTCACTTCTCACATGCAATTGCTTCTATATATCTACTTTTTCTGGGATCAGGAAGTTGAAGCCCTGGAAATCACCAAACAACAGATGGGGTGGAATTTAGCATCAGAGTACTGTCCCAGGTCCTAAACATGGCATGAAACAAGTTAGTTCAGTGGCCTCAGTGAACAGAGGTTTTTATAAACATAACCTAATTGTATTACTTCAAAGTCCTGAAGCTTATTGCCCTGCTTAATGATGTGTCACATTATTTATAGGGTAGCACAATGAGACTTCTATTGATTTAATGCACTTCCTTAAAGACTGTCATTGCCACAGCCATAAAATCAAGCTATTCCCAGACAACTCAATTATGTTCCCTGTGCCTATAAACCACCCGTGCCCCACACAATTGCACATGGGAGTCAGGCAGGGATCCAAGCATGTCTGGGGATGTAGAGCCCCCAGAGGCAAAAGGAAAGGGTTATGAAGATACCAAAGGTGATTTTCAGGGTCCCATCCTATTGGGAATGCACAGGAATGTAAGGCAGCTGAGCAGCAGTAGAAGAGAGGTGTGGAGTCTTCCTGACCCCTTGCTCTATCTTGGCCCAGAGAAGTGTAGCTGTATGAGTTTGAGTAGGTTTCCTCCTCTCCTCTAGCCTTCAGTTTCCCAATGACAAAACAGAAGAGCTGGGCTCATTGAGGCCTTTAAGGTCCCTCTGGCTCCCACATTCTGTGGCTTTTTGACTTATGCAATTGATTTAGTTACTAGAAATAGGGGGCACTGAGCCAAATGAAAAGAGATGCAAACAAGTTTGTAACACCACTCCTCACTCTTTCTAAGGGACAGTCTTTCTTTTACGATTAATTAATATTGTTTGTATTTTGGGGGAGCAAGTACCAGGAATCGAACTCAGGGCTTGTGCTTACCAGACAGGCACTATGCTGCTGAGCTACATCCCTGGCCCATTAATATTAATTATAGCAAGAAGCCCTTCAGTGTGGTTGGAAGAGGGAAAGAACATAGACTTCTGCAACCAGCCAGCCATGGACCCCAGCCCTGGGCTTGCTACTTACTAGCTGTGTGTCTATGGGCATTTGAGTCTAAAACGCAACTCAAATGTGAAATACGTTGACCTAAAAAAATACGTGCATATGAGCAGTATTTCTAACGGCCACAACGTGCTGTTGTCTAGCCACTTTCACTTTTAAGTGGGAAATGGATACAAATAGGTATTTAAGTGTCCATTTCACAAGAAGGCAAAACTGATGTAAGACAGGAATGATTTCCCTGAGTGGCAGAGACTAGTCTCCTGCACTTGGTCTGGGGAATTCCACTTCTGATATTAGTTAAGAACCATTTAGAAATACGATCCAGTGGCCCTCCATGAGGATGATAGCATCTCTATGGAAGAGGCTGTTAAAGTGTGCTGTTGGATATGTGCTGACCTCTTCCAGAGGAGGAGGAATTCCTCCTTGATTCTGTCAAGAAATCTGGAGAGAAGATAGTACCAAGAAGACCCCATTTCCTGTCCCCAATTCTGATCCCTGACAGGTATTTAAAAGGTAAACACTTGCAGTGGAGGATTTTGCATGACAAAACACCAGTTTAGGGCCTCAGAAAATGCTTGAACTGAAAGAATTCTGAGAATGCACATCCTCTGACTCTGCCCATGGTGAAAGTAAAGCCCAGACAGGATCAGGGACTTGCCTAAGGCTGCAGAGATTATCCTTAGTAGAGTCAGGATTTCAATCCAAGGGAGACTGGTCGACTCCCGTGTCTTCCCTGCTCACCACCTCTAACCGGCACTCCAGGCTTACCTTTCTGATACTGGAGCCATAGCTGCTGCTGGACTTTCTTGCTAGGGAAGTGAATGATACAGGTGAGCTCTGAGCCGTAGAGGGCCTCTGCAATGTAGTGGGAGCCATAGTGCTGGATGAAGGACAGCAGCTCATCGCGACTGCTCTCTTTGGTCAGGATCTTGAGGACATTGGTAAAACCTAGGTGGGGGGGGAATATGTGTCAGACTTCAGAGAGCGGTGGTTAGCAGGTTATACAGGCTTCCCAGCTTGGCTTAGGGCCTTATTCGTCAGCACAGAGGCAGCAGACTGGCTGTCCTCATCCAAGGATGCAGATTATTCTTCACCGGCACAGTAAAGGATTGCTCTGTCTGGTGGACACCATGACAGAGAGGGACCCTACAGGAGAGGAAGGTCTAAACTTAGTGACCTGCATTGTAGTAAATTTATGGTTATAATCCAGAGAGATAGGGTGGCCTCAAACTCACTTTTGTTTTCATTCCAAAATACATGTACCAAATAAACCAGGGTGTGAACTGTCAATCAACATCCGGAATCCTGCACCTTCACTGACCCCAGGCTCAGTGTACACTCGCTCCATGAATCTGATCCCTGCATTAGCTTCCTGTAACATTTTTTCTCTTTCTCTACACTTGATTCCCAATTAGCTGTCTTCCTAGATGACCACAGAACCATCTTACTACTCTGTTTCCCTTAGTCCTATCCTGAGTCTTACTTAGCACAGCCATCAGTAACAGCTGCTCCTCTTTCCCTGACCTTCCTCAGACAGTGCCTGGCCATGGAAAGTGATTTACAAGGTCCCTTTTCAATCACTTTTCCACAGCCAGCAATGCAGTTTTAGTTCAGTGAAACCCTTGGGGAAGTTTCAGAGAGGGGAATGATGGGATTCAGAAAATTGTACCCCCAAAACATGCTACTTTGAACTTCAAGGTGAGAGAAATGGGGAAGCAGTAAATGCAACGAAGGGCTTTTTTTTTTTTTAATTGCCCTACCTGCTTTAAAGCCCAAGTCCTTTTGATTTCTTTGAATTTTTTTCTCAGCTAACTTAGGAAGAAAGAGTAAAGTTGACATCACACTCAGGGGCCAGATAAACTGTCCAAGACTCCTGACCCTCCTTTGGGCCCATTTATCCCCTCTAAACATCACTTACTCTTCCTCCAAAATTGCCTCCATTCCCCACTCTTAAGACTTCCCCAAGCTCCTCTCTGCTCTTTCATAAAGCCCAAAATGACTTTATGTGGGCACTTAGACTCCCCAAGGCCATCTCCTGGGAGCTAGACACACCAGGCTTCTGCTCCAGTCAAAGCAGTTTTCTCATTTGTCCTGAATGTGACATGGGATTTCCATAACCCATTCATTGTTCTTCTACATACCTACCCTTGTAACTCTTGTACCCATTCATCCACACTCATGTTCACGTGAGTGCCCCATCTTCCCTAGGTTACACTTGTGCTTCCAGATCCCTGGGAAGTTACCCTGACCAAGTAGTCTCTTGCACACAGTCTTGCTCTATGTGCAGACAACATTCCCTACTGTGCAGGAAGCAGTCCTATCTCACTTTCCTCTAACTCTGCACACACATCTTTCCATACCCCAACCAAGTACATGACAGTCCCTGGAGTATAGCAAATACCTCAACCCTGATTATCACAAGAACAGCCCATTCTGCACCACATCAAGGAATACACAGCTCTCCAACATGGACAATGAGCTCCAGTTTACCAAAATTTGTTTTTCAAGGAGGGCATCCAGGAGCATCACTGCTGATTAATTAAAGTCGATACACCTTTGTAGTTTAATAGAAACATCACAATTATATTCAAGTGCAGGGTGAGGGGGTGGTACAGAAACAGAATTAGAACTCGGAGAATGAGTGCTTGATTAGGATAACCTCTTTCCATCAATGTGCTAACTCGTGGAACTGGGTAATTAATACAGTGGTATTCATAATGACATGTCTCTGTTAAGTAATAAATAACGGTACCTGGGATCTTTATCCACGCAGACAAAAATGCAATCAAACACCTTCTCTGCTCACTGTTTTGCCACTTACTAGTGCTATAACCTTGGGTTAGCCTATTTAACCTCTCTGACCCTCAGTTTCCTTATCTGAAGGAAAATGGAATAAATAATGCTTTCTTGGTAGGACTGTTGAAACATTATGAAGTACTTGACAGATGTCAGCAGTAATTACTATTTGTACTTTCCAGAGGGTAAAGTCCTCCAATTCCCAGGTCAAAAGAGCTGTTTTGCTGATGAACAATGTGATACTGAAAAAAGGCGGGGAAAGATATAAGAATGCATGAAGAATTAGGGAACATACAGACAACAAAGCAGTGACGGTGTAGTCAGAGTCAGGATAAAAAACCTTAGACCAGATCTCATCTTCCCAGAGTCCATTCTTTATGCCTTATATATTGATTTACATTTTCACACTCTTCCATCAAACATGAGCAACGATAATGTGCTGATTCTGTTATATTCTGGGAATATTCGAATAAGCAAGGTCCTACCCAAAGCTCTCAGGTCAGTGTCAGAGACAGACCTGATTAACTTGATTCAGATATGAATCTAGCTCTTGTTAGTGCTTTGATATGGTTATTCCAGCACAGGAAATTACTTGAGTTGTATTGAGGGGAATGAAGAATGCAGAAGGTATCAACTTGTAGATTACTATATGTTCTCCAGGCAAGGAGATGCAGACAGAAGGCACAGCAAGAGCATAATCACAGTCCCTGAAAAACATGTCCCATTTCAAAAACTATAAATTATCCCTCTGCTGGAGCTCAGTGTCCATGTGAATAATGTGTGGGTAATGCATGAGGTGAGGTGGAGTGGGACTATATGCTATTGCTGTCTAGAGATGACCAGGAAAAGAAATTGGCCAGAAGAGAACAGAGGAACTGGTGCCAGAGAAAATATACAACCTACCAGCCTGAAATAGTCCTAAAACATAAACATAACATATTCATCCTTCCCAATCCTGCTTATGCCCTCCTCTAGGAAGCCTGTCTGACCTCGCATAGTGGACAGCTCCTCCTTCTGGGCCAAAAATGCCCCATTATTTCATTGACCCTATTGCAGCACATTGATGTTACTTCCCGCTGGTCCACTCGCCTGCCTGGGGGGCTCCTTCTTCCCCTCAGCCACCCCAGGGTCAGCACAGGTTTGCCACACCTTAGGTCTTTGATTCACCCCAAGTTCCTTGGCTACCTGAGTAGCATCCTCACCTGCCGAGAGGGTGATGGTACTGAGCTTCACACGGTAGAGGTTGCTCCGGACTCGCCACTGCTGTACCATGGGGTAACCCATGGCCTCGTCATACCGGATATCTCCTGAGGGAAGAGATGAGGGATAAGATGGCTGTGTAAACTCCGAATTTAGATAGTTTATGCACAATGCCTGCCCTTCAGCTTTCAGCTCTGGCTAACGGACACCTCACCAAAGTGAGCAGAGGCTTGGTCTTTGCATGCGTGCTTTTAGTAGGGTCATCAGTCTTATCTGGACCTGTCTCTTCGCCTGTCCTCTCAGCCCCATCCCTACTAGTCCTATCTTGGCCTTGCAAGTCCCCTTCACCCTACAGAAAAGAACAATCCCAGGCCAGATTTGTATCCCACATAACCTCACTGCCATGGAACACTAGAAATCTAAGTGCCTCATTTTCCCCCTCTGATGTTACAGCTACCTCTGCTCACCTTACTTCATAACCATGTTGTGAGATTTGGATACAATAGAAGTGGAAACCTTTGGTAATCTAGAAATTCTATACATGTAGACCAGGAGGCAACAAGCTACACCACATTTGTTAACTTTTGCCTGTGATTGCTTTCATACTACCTAGCAGAGTTGAGAAGATAGAACAGAGACCACTTGAGAGGCCAGGCACATTTATTATCTGTCCCTTACTGGTTGCTGACCTGTGAGAGACCCATTATTTCTTGACAGGGAAATACAAATGTTTTTAAGTATCATGTAAAATACGTGTGCATTTACATAACAGTTTCCCATCTCAAGTAAGAATAAGAAACACTGGGTAAACAAATTAAAACGTAATTTTTCAGGACCCTGAATAGATTGACATGCATTTTAAGGCTCTATAAAGGTGTGCAAACCTCTTTGACCACAGAACCCCTTTTATATCCAATACCCAATAGCACTCATGTTCCATAGAATATAGTTTGGGAATCACAGGTATTGTATAAAAAATAAAGAAAAACACAATAAAATATTAGCAGCGGTTAACTTTGGGTAATGAATGTATGAAAAATTCTTGTTGTCTGATTTATATTCATCTCCATGTTCTAAATTTTCTACCCTGAGCTTTGTAACCTCTCTTCTCTATAATTAGGAAAAAGTGCATTAAATAAGAAATGCTAGGCACGTCAGAAGTTATTATTATTGTTTTATGTGTCCATGCTTTCTTGTGCCTCTGCAAATAACAAGCACATTTCCTATCCTTTTCTCTTGTCCCCTGGTGAGGAGACACTTAAGCAGATATCTGATATCAAGATTAAAATGAGACTCTCATTGGAAAAATTATTTCTTCCTGGACATTACTGGAGTATTAAAGTTGTCCATTACTGTCAACCTTCTTTTTACTCCTTAGCCTTTTCAGCAATAGTATAATTTTAGAAGATTTCATTTGAAAGTAAAATATTCATGATCTCCAAAGATATGCCCACTGGAGCAAGGTTGGTTGGCTACAAATATATCTTCTTTGCTTATCTGCTCTGCATTTCCTGTCCCTGCTTTGCAAGGGCTGGGGAAAAAGAGAGTGAGTGGAGGGAAGAAAGAGAGACCCATGGTTCTCATTCAGGGCAGAGAAAAAAAAAAAAAACAGTTTATGCAGAAGATTCAGACCTCAGGGCAGGGCAGCTTCTACAGCCTCTACCACGGCTCGTTCGTTCGCGTTCAGAGCTGGCCATCTCTAAGGCCACCTCCAACAGAGGGGGGCTGAACATTCTGATGCAGGGCGTCACAGTAACTCTTTCATTTGACATGATGTCCAAAAGGAAGAAAAATACACTCTGATTGTGAATGCATTTGTAAAACCTTTTCCTCTGCCCTTGTGTCTATCCCTGGGCCTGCCTCAACATAACCATCACTTCTCCACACCCTGGTCCTTCCTGGATTCAGACCTGAAGCAAAAGCTTTTCAAATAGAAAATCCATCTTCTTGAGCATGAAGCTGTGATCTGTATTATTCACATTTCTTCTGCCAATATAAAACAGAGCCCAGCATATAGCAGACTCTCAAAAATTACCTGATACTTGACTCACACCGCTCACTCCATTCCTGGTTTTTACATTTTGCCTGGTCACTATCACACCCTGCTGCTTCCTAGATCCCCATGTGGGATTTAGGCATAGAATGCAACTCTGGGATGAGAGAATAATTTTTCTTTGTAATTAAATTTTTTAAAACCTCTTAAGCTATAAAAATTCCTTCATTAGAAAACTTGGAAAGATTTCTGAGTCAAAACAAATAATCTAGTCAGGCAGAGTGGCACAGACTTGTAATCCCAGTACTTGGGAGGCTGAAGCAAGACGATCATAAATTTGAAGGTCAACCTGGGCTACATAATCAGTTTTGGACTGGCCTAGACTATATAGGAAGACCTGTGAAACAATGTTCAATTCTTATCATTGAAGAAATATAAGTTAAAACAACAGTAAGATTTCATCTTACACCAGAAAAAAAATTGCAGTCATCAAGAAATCAAATAATATGCCAGCGTGCCTGTGGTGACAGAGGAGGCTTTCTACATGGTTGCTGAGAATGTAAACTTGTACAACCATTATAGAAATCCATATGGAGATTTCTCAAAAAACTAAAAATAGAAATTCCATTTGACCCAGCTTTTCCCTTCTAGGCATCTTCTCTAAAGAAATAATGACATCAAATTACAGTGATACATGCATACCCATATTCATAGTAGCACAATTTATAATAACTAAATCCTAGAAGAAACCTACTATGTGTCCATCAAAAGACAAATGGATAAAGAAAATGTGGTGTATATATGCAATGGAATACTACTTGGCTATAAAGAAGGATAAATTTGAGACATTTGTAGGAAAATGGACACTCCTGGAAAACATAATCCTAAGTGAAATAAATCAGACACAAGTTTAAATACCATATAGTTTCTCTCATTTGAGTAATGCAAAATGTAAATAAAGAGCAAAATAGAAGACTGATTAAAAGAATCAGAGATAGATCTTTTGAAAGTGAGGAGTCCAAGAAACCAAGGGTCAGAAGAGGGGGTATAAAAATATTTAAGGTGCATCGTATGTACCAAATACCCACAGTGAATGTAATCATTATATGTCCCAAGTGTGAACTAAAAAATAGTAACAATAATAATGAAAACAGGGAAAGGGGATCTAGTGACAGGGAGGAAAGAGGGTGGCGAGGGGGAGGGGAAGGAAAACAATCAAGATATGTTAAGTACACATACCTACTCCCTAAGATGAATGTAAACTTCATGTACTGCAAGCACATACTAATAAGACAATCTCAACCATTTGTATTACCACAAGAGAAGCACAGTAAACCAAGCATTCTATATACACGATCTTCATTTCTAACTGTAATTGTCATACTCCATTTTTTAAAGTGAGAAACCAAAGCTCAAAGAAGGAAAATAATAATCCTTGCAGTGGCCTGCAAGGATCAATGATGGGTCCAGGCACCTTTCTGTTAGAACACAGCACTGCCCCATGGACCATGAAAATATTTGCTCAGAGGCGGTAAACTCCTTGTCACTGGAGGCATCCAAAGAAGATCATGTGCTCTGCAGGGATATTCCAGATTTAATTCCTTATTAGTAAGGAAAATTTGACTAAGTGACCCTCACATTCCATAATACTTTAGAATTTCTATAGCCTTATGAAAAGTAAAACAAATAAGGAGGCATAAAAGCTTTTAGGCCCATCTTACAAAGCATTTTTAAGAGTTCATCTGTGATTTTTTCTGATCTACATCCAAGTCTCTCCTTGAAGTAGGACAGGTAAAGGAGGTGATGCAAAATAGTAAATAAGGCATCAACTTTGGAGTCAAGACCAAGGAGGCTTAACCCCTACTGACACATTTGTAGACAGTCATAGGGTCTTATAGGAGTTACAGTTCCTTTAACCAAGAACAATAATGCCTCTGCAGGATTATATATGCTGATGCATAAAAGGTCTTGGACCCCAGGAGGCCCCTGACCCATGTGAGTTCTCTTCTCCGTCCATGCCATGTAATAGGAAAGGTTCAAAGAAGTTAGCTTGCCTGGGGCATCCTAGAGCTCAGAAGTGTTGGAGAAGATTTAAACCTAATTCTATAAAATTGCAGATCCTCCCTGGGGGCCAATTCCCCTCTAAGTGACACCGCTCAATCATCCATAGGGGTGACCATTTTCTCTGGGAGTAAATGCCATACAACTACCGTATCACAAAAGCAGCGTCCAGGCCCACATATCTTGAAAAAACAACCCAAAACAGGTGGAAAAGGAATAGGGGGAGGCAGCAAGAAGGAGAAAGGCATGCTGAGATGAGGCAGAAAATATGAGGCCTCAAGAGTCTGCAGAAGACAGCTTCACAGTAGGGTGAGTGGGAGCCACAGAGCTGAGCAAAAGGGCAAAAGCCGGGGTTCTACTTCTGGCAGCCAGACCGTGTGACCCTGGGCTGGTCTTCACCTCTCTGAGTCTAGACTCCTTGACTGTAAAATAGAAAAAATAATTCCCATCAGGGGAATGGCTCCGTGCCTCGTACTAAAACAAGCTGTATCACTCAAGTGTTTTCTTTCCTTTTTTTTTTTTTTAAACTCAAGTGTTTTCAAGTGTGCGAGGCTCTTGGTTGGACAGTCTGCGGACTTGACTTTACAATGAACTCTAGATGAACCAGGAAAACAAAATACTGAAAGTAAAAAAAAAAAGTCAGAACATTGTCGAGACAGTGAAAAATGTTTTGATACTTAGTCACAGAGGCAAAACCCTCACGGAGAAAGGTTGAACGGTTGTTCCTGTTCTCTCCTTGAAAACAGTTCCAACCAGAACCTGGGATCTCAGCAAAGCCCCTCAGTGGATGCAGCTCATAGCAGGAGCCCAAGAACTGGAAGGTCCCTGCCCACCACCCCTTGGAGGAGGCCTAGATATCCTCCTCTTGGATCTGCTGAGGACTAACATGTACCTGAAGCTCACGGAGGTTCGGGACACGTGTCTTACCAGTGAGAAGCTGGAGGTCGGGCAGGGGCTCAGAGAGGACTCCCCGGCACTGCTCCTCTACTGGCAGTGGAATCACCAACAGCCCGTCAGCCAGCTGAGGAAAGTCCTTGATGAAGTTGTTCTCCCTGTGGAGAGGAGCAGAGAGGCTGCCAAAATTGAGGAAGCAGAGGCTGCTAGGGGCTGCAAGGCAGGAAGGCAGGAAGTTCCTAGTTGGAGAGACTCATGGCTGGATGGTTTTCCTTGATGCTTCTGGTTCCCTGAATCCCTGCTCTGAGAACAACGTGCTAATGACAGGCAGCTCGGGAGTCAGGCAGCAGGCAGGCTTGGGCTTCACATCCTGGCCCAAACCTTTATTGGCTGTGAGATCTCAAGCAACTTATTGTTTCTCTTGGAACTTCAGTTTCCTTGTCTATAAAGTGAGACTTAGATCTCACGGATACCGTAAACGCTTAATAGGATAAAGCTGCCACTTGTTTAAGACACCCTCCAATGCTCCATAAACTGTCTATTTGGCTGCTAACTGTCCTCTTGCATAAGCAATGATAATAATACACCAGGATATGAGGGAGCTGAGAAGACCATGAAGTCTGAAGAGTAAAGGGACAAAATTAAGCTAGAGAAAAGAAGGCTTGAAAAAAAATCTTAAAAGTGTGTTAAAGTGAGGGGGTCCTGAGAGACATTTTAGCTTAAAATCCTTTTACAGATGATGAAACTGAGGCCTGGAAAAGGGTAGTAATATTTAATGACCTCCTGCCCTAACTCCCAGGGACTCCCCTCTATCTCTTCCGTGAAGGGTAACCCCAGGAACAGAAAATATACACCTGAGTGACCCCAGAGGACAGAGGCCTGAAGAGGGACAGGGAGGCAGGTTTCATCCTGTAAGCAAGATCTGCCTAAAAACTGAACAGCTGCCAATGGAGGTGGAAAGCTCGCCCGGGGGTGTTCAAACAGGAAGCCTGACAGCCAATTGGTATGGGTGATATCAAGGGCATTTCTGTATTAAATCTGACTTTTGAGTTACTTCATATGCAGAGATCCTCAGAGTTATAGACACTAATTACAATCTGGAGAGGGAGGAGGAGGGGGAGGAAAAGAACAAAGGGAGGAGGATGTTTATCACTTCGTTTTGCCACCTGGAATAGGCAACCTTGAAATGAAAATCAGAAAGACAAAAGCAAAAATACGTGATACCAAAGCAATGTCTTTGAAGTCAGGACCCCAGGCAGTTTAAAAGCAGCTGTGAAAGTGTCAGATGACCTCAATCATCCTTTCGTCTGTACCCCACATGCTCACACCATGCCCCAGGCACCACCGGAGCGCATCACTGATTCTTTCATTTAATGAACACGTTTCTCCATGTCTGCTTCCAGAGCAGCGATGCTTCCACCATCTTCATCATCCCCAGAATCTCTAGCCTTGTCACTGTCACCTGTATTATGCTATTTATTGTATCTCTCTAATTTTCTAGGATCTAGCTAAGAGCTCTACCTACATTTTGTCATTTAATCTTCACAGTAACCCGGAAAGGTAGATATTATTATTTTACATGACAGATGAGTAACAATGAGATTCTGAGTTAGTAGGGATAGGATTTGAATCCAGATCTTCCTGACCCCTGATTATCTGCCTGGGGAAAGCTTGTGCATGATGGTGAGGCTCTACATTTACACTCAACACTTAAGCAGCCGTGTGTGTGTGTGTGTGTGTGTGTGACTATCTCTTGCCTCCTACTTCATGTCTGTGGCTGCATGCGATCATATGTTCTATTTTGGTGATTGTTCTTGGCTTTGTTTGCAAATCTAGGAGCACGGAACGGCAATGCAAATAAAAAAAGACCAACTTCCAGGTGAAGGAAGGGCTGTCCCACAGCACATAACACCCACCAGGTGTAAAGACTGAGTTTCTTCATGCCTCCACTGTGAAGCAGCCTCTGATCCTACAAATCTTCCTTCAAAAGTATAGCAGGATGGAGAGGCATTCCAGGCTCCAGCCAGTCAACGAGCGTGTGCTGAACCTACACTCAGAGAGAAGCCCTGGACTGGATGCTATAGATAGACAGATTGCGTTCACCACTGTCCTCACCATCTTCCAAGGCTGGTGCGGGAGGAGACACACACTGGCCAGGCAGAATAGTCAGTGGAGCGCGCTATCATTATTTTGGGTGAGCCGAGAGCTTCTGTTCGGCAGCCCCGTCCTCACAGGACCGGGCACTTGTTTTCTGTGTAGAAAAGGTCAGACATGAGGAGGCGACGGTGGTGCTGAACACGGGGCTCCAGTTTTGCCTACAAACCTGGGTAACCCGGATGGACTCACCCAAGCCTCCATATTGTCACCTGTAAAATGGGGATCGTAAAAGCCACTCAGCCTCCTGCAACAGAATAGAGATTACTGAGAACTCATTATGCCCAGTAGTTGCTAATACTTTACATTTGCTCACTGTCCAACCCTGTGAAGTAGGTGCCATTGAGATTCCAGTTTCAAGACTGAAAAGCTGAAGCAGAAAGAAGTTCAGGAAGTATTCAACACAGCTGGGGAAAGGGAAGTAGTCTGGCCCTAGGGCTTTGTCTCCCCACTGCTCAGGTGCAGGTACTGAGAGCCACGCGCAGGACTGACACAAGCCACCAAAGCCAGAAGAACTGATGTGCACTGACCCCCAGAAGGCTACAGCTAAGAGAAGGGATCTGTGGTTCATTACAACCTGATCGATTGCTCGGCATTGTTCTGTTCTCATAGTGACCTCACCGATCCTCATGCCCATATCAGCAGATGGGCACAAGTGTGGGGCACATTCCCCCCACGTAAGCAAGGAGAAAAGAGTGATTTCTACCGATCTGCACTAGGAAGGCATTCGGTAAGCAGGACCAGAGGAGACATTTAGCTTACTTACCTTTGTCAGCTAGGGCCTCCATTTTCAGTCTCCTCTAGAAATGTTTTTATAACTGCAGAGGAGGAATGTGTGGCATTTTTCACGGTCAAGGTTTGCCACATCGCAGAGCTGATGGATGCGAAGGCCTCCAAAACCTCTGCTCTCTGGCCAGGTCAGTCTGAACTCTGTACGAAAATATGTTCCCGACTGGACAGTGGGAGGGAACATAGTGGTCACCTAAGGAGGCAATGCCTGGCTCAGGACACGATTTTCTCTTGCATTGAGATTTTCTATCTGATATTCCAGGAAGCAGGGAGGGACTTCGGGAAGGGCATGGGGAAGGTGACCGAAGGGAGAGGTTAGCGAGTCAGCGCCGAAGGCCTACCAAGAGGGAGGTAGGCAAAGAAGGAGCACTGAATGAGGAACCAACAACTGTCCCTCTACTGCTACTTTTTCCCTCCATGGCTGCCTTGGTGATGGCCACAGTCCTGCACAGACTTTGCCAGCAGAGGGCGCCCTGGGCCTTCGCATCCATCAGCTCTGCGATGTGGCAAACCTTGACCGTGAAAAAGAGCCAGCCGTAAGTTCAGAGGGAAGACTAGGCCACAGCTTGAGAATCCACTCACTTGGGAAAGGTGACAAGGGAGGAATCTGCTAGGAGGCTGGCTGAAACGCAGGTGGTCAAAAACTGACATCTGATTCTCAGAACTCCTGTGTGTCTGTGTGTAGTAAAAACTAAAAGGTTTCCAAAGAATCCTAGTAATAGATAGGAAGAATGAGTAACTTTTATTTGCTAGTCATATCTGTTGTTCATCAGCTAGAGTTTAGGTAGCATGTTGTGTGTGTGTTAAAGATATTAGGTAATTAGAAAGAAGAATGAGTAGTATTTATTACAATTTGTTGATGGTTTTTCTCATCACCTTTGTTCATGGTTGTAGGTTGAGATATGTATCAGTTTAGTCTCATAAGAACTCTATGGGACAACCACTGTTGCTGTTTCCATTTTATAGATGAAAAAACAGATCATCAAGAAATTAAGGAATTTTTTAAACTGAGGTCTACAGTTAGGAAGTGACAGTGCCCAAGATCACATTCTAACTCCTCTAGCCTCTAGCTCAGCATGGCGCTCAGAAGGCGCGGGTTCAATTAATCAAGCCAACATCTGTAAACTTGATCACAGGAATAAGCTGAATCATGCAAAGAGGAGACCGGCAGTTCGGTTGCTCCCCACCTCTGCTTTTCACACATGGAGTTGATTTAATGTGCATGTCTTTGTATGTGTGAATCAGTGAGTGTCATATTTCAAATAAGCAACATAGCCACTGTTGGTTTAGGCACAGCTTTCTCAAAATATATTTACGTATTTATGAAAACAGTTTAATTTCAGTTGGTATTATATTGAAATGATTCATCAAATTTTTGAAAGAGTAGATCCTGCGTTCTGGAGAGTCTGGGAATAAGAGGACTCTGGGAATAGTCATTAAGGGTCTGTCCTATTTTAGTGGCTAATCTGGGCACTAAGAGACACAGCGGTGGAAAATCAGAAGAGATGCCCCTTTGTGAAAGTCAAGAGTGTCTAAATGCCATATTGTGGTCTACAAGGCCCCTCACAGTGTATCCCTGGCTATTCCTGCTCCATACACTGGACCATGTTCTCCATCTGCACTGACTGTCCTTAAATTCTTTAATGAGGCATATTCCACCCTTCTCTATCTGGAAAACTCCTACTCACCACTCGAACCACAAAGCACTTCATCACCTTTGAGAAATCTAGGATCTTGCTCTCTTCTGCCAAGAAGGGCTTCAGAGTTTCTAACCTTAGACCTAACCGTGGGGGACCTGCTGATGCTCATTTCTCGGATAGGCTGTCAGTTCCACACAGGACCAAAGTGTACCTGTCCAAAGTACCGTGTCTGCATCAGGATTTAATCATGCAAATTGAATAAGACTGAGGAAAATGGTGAACAGTAGGTGCTCAAGGAAAATCTCTTCAAAACATGCAGAAAGGAAATCCAGAGACCAGGACAATGTGTAGCCAACCTACCTACGTCTTTTGATAGAGCCCTCTCTGATGTCTTGCCATAAGGTCCCACAAGGCTTTAAGATATAAGAGATATAGAAAATTTGACTATAAAATCCCACATCTTTCACAATAAGCTTTAAAACCATACTTTATTCCCCAAACTTTCTATGGGCATATCACCGTGGTCCCATGGAGGCCAGACGATAGGACCCAGGGACTACTGAGCTAGCAGGGATCAGGTGGTGGGAAAAGGTATCTCCCGGAGTGTGTGTAGGGGGTGCACAGGGCTGCCCTGTGCTTTCACAGGTTGGAGGTTTGGGAGCTGAGAAGCAGATAGGGGAGGGCGGTCAGCAGGAAGCAAGAGACCCTGTTCAAAACAACTTCTTCCTTAACATCACTGCACTCTTTCCCAGTTGCAATAAATCTTTCTTATCACCTTTCTCTCTTGTTTATGCATGGATTCCTGAAGTGGCTGTAGGATCTGGTGGTAGAATAGGCATAGGTCATGGGTTGAAATTGTGGCAAAGGGAGATTGGATCTATTCTACAAGCATTAATGGTTTCCTCTGTAGAACACGGGTAATGACATTAGTTAGCTTCCAGGGGTTGAGGGGAGGATTTATATAAAGTTATTTTTAATTCTCATTATTTTCTTGAATCTCCCATTAGATTTTTAATCTCTTCAAGGATCTTGGGGTGTTCAGCACAGCACTTGGCTCTCCATATACCCCTGATCATCTGTGAACCATGCATAGAGGGGAGCAGACTTCTTTATCTTCCACCACCCACATAGCACCTCTAAAAGCTACACAGCCTACAGAGCACTTCCACTGAAAATACACGCACCCAGCCCAGGTTCCTTTTAATCAGCCAAGCTGAGGACAATCCCAAGAAAGTCAAGCTGACCTCCTTTGCCACTCTTCCCCCCCTTTCCTAGGACCTTTCCTTCCTCTCTCTCTTAAGAATATGTGTGAGTGGTTTGGATACATTAGTATACAGCAAACAGTCATCACCCCTCAGTTCTGGGGAAATTAGCATTTAAATTGAGGTATTTCAAATTGAGGTATGCTCAATCACCCTGGAGCCAGCCAGCTCTCTCTCTCTCTCTCTCTCTGCAGCATTTTCCTACCTGGGAGAAGCCAAGGAGCTCTGACCTGGGAGCTGTTAAGTTTGCAGAGAGGAACTCACTCTTTCTGCCTGTCTTACTGCTCTTCCTAGGCTGCCTCCCAAAAGGTCACATCAAACTCTGAACAATCATGAGGACATCAGCCTCATCTCTCACCTCCAGTTGAACTGAGCCTTTCAACCAAGTGAAAGCAGTGGCTTTGGCTGAGCTTTAGAGTCTTCAGGAAACAAGGTTTCAGGAAACCTGTGTTCTCTTGGTTCTGTCACCGCCAGGCTGTATGATTTAGGAAAACAGCTTTCCTTTTTCGGAGTCAGGAAGGGTGAGAGAAGAGTTGGTGCGAAATACCTGTCTGAACCTTGGGCTGGGAGGTGTAGAAAACTAAATTTGTTACCTGTTCTGTAGGCACTGGGTGATCAAACTAATGCTAACATTGTCTCATCTAAGGTCACTCTGAAGCTCTGTCCTTACGGAGCAGTTGGAAGACCCATGGTCTACTCCTTATTGAAGGACACTAGTTTACATTCTTGCATCAAGCACTCAAGACGCAAGCACTATAAGACTTTCATTATACTTTTCACTTATTCATCAATTCATTCAACAGTCCTTACTATTGTGTACTAGGCACTGGAAATACAACAATAAAAAAGACATTATTTTTGCCCTCCAGTTACTCACTGGTTAATAGGCAACTTACCTATACAAATACTTCCTACATATTGTGCAAGCTTTATATTTTTGAAAATATTAAAAGGGATCATATTCCTTCCCAAACACGTGTTTGTGACATTACTCACACCAAACAGATAGTCTCCATCCTTTTCATAGAGGAGCCCATAGTACCAGAAAAGAAGGGGCCAATACCAAGCTTTGCATCTCAAAGCTGACTTTGCCATCTCTGGTTAGTCTTTGCTGAAAATGAAGATTCTTTTCTATGCCAAAAGCCAAGCCTGGTCAACTCATTCCATTGTGTTTTACTTTACTACATAGGTGACACAGGTGACGGCCACAGAGCTTATTTCCAGCAGACTGGAAAAGGAAATAGAAAGCCTCTCTCTCTGCTTCTGGTGCAGCAAGGCATTACTGAAGACAAAGGCCAAGAGGCCAAGAGTACAGATGTGATTATCTCAGCATCCCAACTTCTGGCCTTCTGAAGGTGAACGGGTTCCCTGTGTCCTCTAAAGTACACAAATCTCACCAACAAATGTTTATCTAAATGATGAGCAAAGGGTTTTGAGAAAATCTCAGGGTAGATGAGCAGGGCCATAGGATAGATGAACAGGGCCAAGGGGACTTGATCCCCCAGAATCGAGACACAGTCTGGGGAGGCCATACACAGGCAGACTGGGGGAGAGGCAGACACCAGCCCTCTCCGGTGAATTTGTACTGTTTGCAGACTGGGGGAGGACCGCAAGAAGTCAACAAAAAGCTAAGACCTCCTGTGAGTCGGTGCAATGGGTGGGCTTACTGGAAGAGAGGCAGACACCAGCTTCTTCTGGCATGTGGGCAGGGAGAAAGAAGAGCCAATGTTCCTCCCGACATGCACCCCCTCTGCCATAAGCTACCAGCTGATCCAGAGGAACACAGGCTGTGATGATAGCTAAGGAGGTAAAATACAACTTACTTCTTGTAGCGTTTATTGTTTCACTGACTTTGCAGACCTAGAACAGTAGTCTGATCATTTATGTAGAGGAAAACATTATACAGTGTAGCATCTATGGGGGAATCTCCTTCTGAAGGTGGCGGCATTGTAAATTCCCTATTATTTTGTTTCAAAATCCTATATCATTCTCATTGTTTTGTTTGGTGGGGTTCTATTCTGTTTTATCTTGTTTGATTTTGTTGTATCTGATGGCACAGGCAGCTATTTCGAAGATATTAAGCTATATTAAGGTAGCCATTTTCAATTTACTACTATCTGGTTTTGAAGTCCTGTATTGCATTCACTGTTTTGTTTTTATTGGTTCTATTATGTTTCTGTTTTGTTTGTTTTTACTATATCTGAAGGTATGGGCAGCTATTTTGAAGGCAACAAGAGGCATTATGATAACTATTGTTCATTTCCTATTATCTTGTCTTGAAATCCTATGTAACTTACACTGTTTTGTTTTTATTAGCTTTATTCTGTTTTATTTTGCTTGGTTTTATTCTCTCTAAAATAAAATTTTAAAAATTTTTTAAAAATGAATATCTGGGGAATTTGTAAGCCCTTTCATTCAATAAGCTTATAGGAACTCCCATGAGGAGTAGCGGTAGGTGAGGTAAAAAGCTTGAATTCAAGGCTGAAATTGCATACCCACAAGGTAAAGGAGGAAACACTGCCAAGACTTCTTGGCACAATGTCCCTGCTCCTATAGATGCAGGGATAATGGCAGAAGCTGAGATCAGAGCAAATGGAGTTCAGCATAGAGAGCCCTAATGACTTTCGACTGTGAATGTGGGTTCTAACATATTGCCCTTCTTAAAAAAAAACTGTTTAAATTTTTTTGTATTATGATAGAAACCAGATCTAGTGACAAGCTCAAACAAGAAACTGTGTAGTGAATACCTGCAAGGATACAAAAGGCTTTGTACCAGAGACTCCTTTACCAACATCTGCCTGCACCTTGAGGTAAAGTTGAGCAGTGCTGAGACTATTTGGTATAAAAGAGGAAGCGCTACTGGGCAACTATGAATAGACTGTTTATTGTAGATAAGATGTTTTATATCCTTAATCAGCAAGTGGAAGTACTTTTATGTTATCGGTGTAGTAGAAACCGAAGTGAAAGGTTATGTCTGTTGTAGAAAATTAAGACTACAGTGATTTGCATGTTGAGCTATAGTGAAAAATATTTGAAACCTTGATGGTGTAAACAGAACATTTTAGGTCAAGTAATGAAACTAAATATTCATATGGGAAATTTGGGAACCAGAGGAGCATAGAAGAGGAACATTTAATGCAGACTGGGGAAGTTTGGAAGACTTCCTGAAAGAAGTAAAATAGATTTGAAAGCACTATTTAGAAAAGGGTAAGAAAGACAGATAGGGTGGGGCTCAAGCAAAAAGAACATTTTATGGAAAGGTCTAAAGGGTATGTATTCGAGTCAGAGGGGAAAGAGAGAGAGAGAGAGAGAGAGAGAGAGAGAGAGAGAGAGAGAATAGGATAAAATCATTACATGGCTCAGTTAGGAAATTGAAAGATACTAAGACATTTTGTAAAAACCAGATAGGCCTAGAGAAGTGCAGGAAGGTCAGGTCTTATGGGTCTTCTAAGTGATTCTCTGAAATGGTCTTTATTCTGAGGGCAAACAGATTCTTTGCAGGGTTTTCAGCAGGCATGCAGTGTCATCAATTGGAACTTCAGAGAGACGATGTAGTGGGTTGCAATAAGGAAAACGAAGCAGATAGAAAGGAGTCCATTTATGAAGATTTGTAACAATCCAGATAACAAATGATGGAATAGCTGGGTGGCAGAATATAGAGAAAAGGCATGCATTTGAGAGACTCTAAAATTAGAACCTGCTGTTTCCCAGCATCAGTTGCCTATGATAGGGAATGGGAATGGAGTTGTGAGATCGATCAGGCAGTTCTAAATCCAAACAGTTAAACCTGTGCCCCTAAACTGACTCTATGGGCCTGTCTTCCCAATCTTCCCTCAGTACTAAGCATCAGAACCCTCTGGCCATGCCTGTGTTTATTGAATACCACCAGAAAACAGACCAATGTGTACGCGCCCATCACTGAAGCTCAGTGTCATTTCTGTCTCTGCATCATCAGTTCATCTCAGTGTAACCTCTGTTTGTTAGAATTGCAGGAAGGTGCCAGGTCTTGAGAAACTTCCCACCTCATCCCAGAATATTTTGCAAGCTCAGCCACCTCTCAGGTGGATGCTCACAGGGCTGCCATTCCTTCCGAAGCACAGTGATGTTCAGAACCCCTGTCTTCCAGGCTGCAAAATCAATTCACTTGGTGTACAGTGACCCAAAGATGTGGGGTCACTCTAACCACAATTGATGGTCCCAGGAGTGATGCTCATCACTGTTCCTATTTGATGGGAGAGAAGACAGAGGCAAGTCAGAGAAGTGGCTTGTTTGAGAGCTCCCAGATTTCTTCTACCTTTACAGAACTGGGCCTGGCTACCAAGCCTTAATCTTGATTTCCAACCCGGACTTGTTCCACTTGCGTGTTCTCGAGGATCAGTGAAAATGACCACCTAACCAGCCTAACAACTGCTGAACTATGAACACTTTCAGAACAGAATGTGCTTGATTCTTCTATGCAACCTCTTCTTAATCATCTTGAGCTTTCCCAGACAAAACTCATGGTGTCATCTCTTCCAGACAACTATCCCTGAGCCGTTTCTTTGGAAGTAATGTCCTTTCGCTTTCACAGTCCTTGATTCTGGCACTGGCTTTGAGATCTCCACATTCTGCCACGTCTGGTCCTGCATGTCTGTCACTCATCTCTGACTATGTGCTTCTCTTTTGCAGGGCTGTACTGGCTGCTTCCCCTCCAAGCCCTCTTCTCTACAGTCTGACTTCAGAGTCTCGGGCAGACACATTGCACAGCGGTCATCTGCTCTGGATGAGGTCACGCTCCACTCTCCTCAGGACTCTGCATTGATACTTGTCCTCTCCAGTTCATTTAGCATCATGCAGCCAGATGATTTCCTAAACGGATGGTTCTAACTCCATGTATTTGTTATTGCTGCCTAACAAGTCACTATAAACTTAGTGAATTAAAACAAC
>PVJX010007735.1:0-69219 GCA_004027295.1 Dolichotis patagonum | reverse complement strand
AAGTACTGTGTTGCCTATGTTGTCCTCTTCTGATCTGCTCTGTACTGCCCCCTTTTGTTTTATTCTCTTTTAAATAAAAAAAATAAATAAAAGAGAACAACAACAAAGCATCCTGGAACCAAAGAGGAGAAAAAAGGAGGAGGAAGAAGAAGAGGAAGGGAAGAAAATGGAGGGAAGCAAAAGAAAAGAAGAAGAAAAGAAAGAAAGAAAAAATGTACAAAGATAAAAATACCACATTCTTCCAAAGTTTCTTTCCACTTTCATAATATTCAACTATATGAGTTATGTAGTATGGGTATTGAGTCATGACTGGGTTCTGTTAAATTTTCTCATGACTTTCACGGAATGGGCTGGTTCTGTGTGAATTCTGAGGCCTGCCATACCTTTCCTACTGGAGATGACCATTCAATGTTCCATTGACAACCTCAGGGCCATATCCCCTCCAGAAGCTTTTCATTATTGGCTTCCTTCTGTGCACTTGGAGTCACAGCTCAATTCAACTAGCTTGGAGGGTTGTTGGTTACTTAGGTGACCTACTGTTCCAGAGATCCCTTTTTATATACTTGGGGCTGCAACACATGTCCAAGCATAAGAATATCCTTAAATATATCTGAGATCTAAAGAAAGCATATAGACCACTGTGTTCAGGTCTGGAGTGGATAGTTAAGGGAACCAAGAAATCCACTGGTCTACATCCTTGTCCTTTCTGACCTGGATCCCTTAGAAAACCACACACAATGTGTTTTTCTCCCACTGCAAAGAGTAGTACTGCTTAGCACCATGCCCTCTGCAGTCTAAGATCCTCTGTACTTAAACTTCTCAGAGACTATTTGCTCCCTCTTCTTGATACTGTCTTGTAGATATCTCCTACTCAGTCAGTGTATTAGTGTGTTCTTAGATATCCCAATGCATAATTTTTCTATGACTTGTGGTCCTCAGAGCAATTTAGTCCCCCAAAATAAGCCCCTTGTTATCATGACTTCTGGTGAGAACACTCTGTAATGTGCTGAGCCCTGCCATGGTATTCTCTCCAAAGCTACCATGCTGTTACATTTTCTCACGACTACTAGCCTACGAAAGCTAGCCTACTTTCAGATTAAACTCCCTCACTGGATTTACAGCTTGAAATAACCATGAGTGTCTCCTAGGACTAGACCTTCTAGTCAGTTCTCTGTACATCACCAGCCTTATACTGTGGTCGTAGTGTAGGGTTTCTCTCACCCTGGGTGCTGGGCTTGACATTATGGACTGCTTCATACTTTTCTCTGCCTATCTTTGTGTTTCTCCATGACTTTTAGTCTTTCTGTCAAGTTTTGCTTAATTTTCAGAGTTATTACATGTTCTTCTACTCAAGATCCACTTTCTCTTTTCTAATTCTTACCTCTATTCCCTTAAGGAGCTACAGGAATTCTCTCTTGCCAACTAATGTGGAAATTCTAACATTTCATCTGCACATATTAATTTTGATGATGCCTTTGCAGTATACACATTTGTGGAAAAATATCAAAGCATATCTTTAAGTATATATATTGTATAACATATACTGTATGTTAATTACACTGTAAGATTGCAACAAAAGAGGGGAGAGAATTCTGTGTCTCTGTCTAAACACACTTGAAAAAGCGAGCAACGAATATGATTCATAGCTAAGGCAAGAAACTAATTCTTGTTAAGTGTGAACAGCAAGCTTTGATGCTGAGCAGCATGTAGGAAGGACAAGCAAAGAAGCCCTTGGGAATTCCAGATCTCATCCCAGAGACTCTGTATCTGTGTTTTAACTTATAAGTGCTAATAAGCAGTAAAAAAGTGTTTTCCTAAAGTGGCCTTGCATAAACAAACACCTAAAAATAAAGAAGAAAATCATTCATTTGAAGGAACTACAGGCATCATAAATAATTTTTAAGTAGAATAATGGCTGAGCCCAGGGGATACATGGTAGTGCATACATCAGTGATGGCATTATCTTAACCTTAGGGAATTGGAATACACTGAAGCATCTCCTGTTTACTAAGATTAAATGCTTTCTATTACAGACTCAATTGTGAGCACTTCTGATGTATTCCACATTGTTCTAAGATAGCAGTCCACACATGCTAAACTTTCTAATAAACATTTCAAAATATTCCAGTCTCCTTAATATTCAGGATAAGAAAAAGCTCACCACCTCAATCAGGGAAATGTTGTTCCTGAATGATATAAATCAGTGAGGTCAGAACCTCATTTTCTGCCTATGTATTGTCAATTTCAGATGTCCCAAACATTCTTGTACAGCTGTGAAACCAATTTGGGTTATAGCTTGGTGCAAACTGCATGTAACCTTTTGCATCTAGAAATATTATTCACCATGCAAATTGATATGTGATAGGCACAATACCAGGCACTGAAGTCACAAATATGAGAACTACAAAATTCTTAACATTGGGGAAAATTGAGGCTGTAATTAATTAAGAATAAATTTGTGAGTCTGTTATTCTTTTTTGTTTTCACAAAACTCAATCCTCTTGTGATGAACACCAATTTAATGGAATTAGAAATTCTATTTAATGGCTGGAATTTCCATAGAATTACCTATTTATTCACTGAATGCATGTTCACTCATGTTAAGAGAAAGTGGAATGTGGCCTTAGTTTGAATTTTGCATCTTGATGACACTGTCTTAAATAACAAACCCTTTCTGTGAGGTCAACATTAGAAAGATTAGGGGCAAAGAGCCATTTTTCTTACAAGAGCAAGCTCTAGGCTTTTCAATCTTCTTAATAGCAGAGCTTTGATCTTTCTTATTTTGTTAATCTGTAAATCCAATCACATTTGCGGTTGAGCACACAGATCTCATACCCTCTTATGAACTAGGCACCTCTCTAAATTGCTATATGGCAGAGAGAGATTTTCCCTGAGAAAAATTCTGGTAAGTCCCAAGCCTCAGATTTATTTTTACAAAATGCATTTTAGTTTGCCTGAAACAAAGTGCTTGTGAATTTGGACCACTTCATTAGATTTATAAAGTCTTCCCGAATTGTAGCAGAACCAAAACAAAAAATTTAGAATTGTATACATATAAAACTTCAGAATCATTTGTGTCTGCAATAAGTTTGGAGCTCAGGGGTGATAAGCAGATACTCCTTACTGTAAAACTGTTTTATACTACTTGGATTCTTTTATGTTATATATAACTTATTTTTTCAATTTCTGTTTTAACCAGTGTGTGTTTATAGTACACAATGATTACCTTCCTCAGAGGGAGTTAGTACATATAATAACACATCTTAATTCTTTTTGTATTCCCCTCCCCTCTTTTCCCTTCCTCTCCCTCCATCTCCTGATTCCCTTCCTTATTGCAAAAGATCTATGGTCCTATTTCCTGTCATCTTAAACTTTTGACTTCCTAATAATATCCATTGGTTGAGTGCTTAATGTGCATCAAAAATTTCATTCTGTTTTGTAATTCTGTAAGCATTACATAATTTAACAATAGAAAGCAGTAGTTACTTTTTTATTCTTTCTGTCATCTTTCTTTTCTTTCTTCTTTTCGTTTTCTTTTTTTCCTTTTCCTCAATACTGGAGGAAATCACAGTTTCACACATGGTAGGCAAACATGACAGATATTGAGGTAAATCCTCAGCACTTTTTAAACTGTGAGACAGAATCTTGCTAAGTTGCTCAAACTGGCCACAAACTTGTGGTCTTCCTGCCTTAGCCTCCGAAGTAGCTAAGCAGCAGGGACTGCAGAATGTGCCATGACTATCTGCTATAGCAGTTACCTATATTTCTATCTTCGTTTTAGGAGTAAGAGAACAAAATCTCACAAACACTAAATGTCCTGCTGAGCAATCCATATAACTGATAATTAAATTTACTCCATACCACTTCTCATCAACTGAATAATTTACAAATGCAGATTCTTAAGGACCAAAGCCATAAACCAAAACACAGGTAAAAATAGCCAAGGCTGGTGATGAGTACCTGTAACCACAGCACTTGGGAGCCTGAGGCAGGAGAATGACTGAAAGTTCAAGGCCAGCCTGGGCTCCAAAGCAAGACTGTGTCTCCAAAAACTCATAAAAAAAAAAAATAGGGTTAATTTTTTTGTCCCCTTGAAGCTTTATTTATTTGAATTTTGAAGTGCTTCTATTTCTTCTGTGTTGATGGCAGTTGGTGATAGTCTAGTCATTCTGTTATAAACGACTCTAAAACTGGAAGAAATACATGTTGGGAGTGACTCTAGATGCTATATTGAACATGTCAAACTGGAACATGACGATTTGAACTGAACATTGAATTGAAGGACTTTCCTGACTAATTATGTTATTAATGCCCCTCAAGTCTTTTCATAGAATGACACTTAGAAGATTCACAGTGAAAGTACAGCTCCACTGATTATACTGTCATGAAATGATTTACCATTTAAGAGGACTACATGGAATTTCTTCCTTTCTTAGATACTCTAACCTTACTTGTCCTGTCCATTAACATCATTCAAAGTCAACATATCTGTTATACTGTTGGAACTGAGGAAATGGATGGTTTATCAGCCTTGGCAATACACTTCCACGTGCTATGAAGCCTGGTGTCTCTAGTTTATTATCGATAGCATGAAATGAGGCTAGTGCAAGGATAAAATTCCTTAGAGAAATGGCTTTATACTTTCGATAGGAAAGGTTGAGTACTAAATTCTCCAAAACAATTATAGAAAAAGAAATAAGAGCCCCATGTCTTCTTGTGGAGTTAATGAACAAAAATATTTGACATGTTTATTTAATTCAATATGTATAGAGACTGTATTATGCACCGACCTTGTAAAACAATCAGAAAATAAAAAAGATAGAAAAGCTAAATCCTTGCTCTGGAACCACTCTGCTGTTGTTTTCAGCATATTCATTACTTAGAAAACTTAATACTCATATATCTGTGGGAAGGGGAGGTATGCCAACCCAATTCTGAGTGTGAGGCTTCGGGATCTGTAATAAGAAGCATCTATGTTGGTTCTAATGTGCAATCAGAAGGAGTAGAACCATACACTTTCTAAACAAACAAACAAACAAACAAACAAACATAAAAGAAAACCTGTGAGGGCCAGGGATTTAGCTCAGTGGCATAAGCATCTGCCTGGCAAGCATGAGGTCATGAGTTTGATCCTTGGTGCCAAAAAACAAAACAAACAAAAAGCTTGTGACTAAGCTGATGGTGGATTAGGAAAAAAATTCTGCATAAAGTTGGAGGATTCAAAGGATTCAGAGTTAAAAATGGAATGAGACTTCCAAAGTGCACAGCAGAAAGACCTTGATTGGGAATAAATAAGAGAAGACATAAGGACACAGGAATAAAATATGCATGATAAAAGATGAAAGGTTGACAATGGGAAAACATCAAGCTCTTTCTTCCTCCCCTTGTGTGTGTGTGTGTGTGTGTGTGTGGTAGAGGACATAAGAATGATTAAAATTCGTTAAAATTGTTAACAGTGATTTCTGCTGATAAGTTTAACAGAGGTAAATTTTAGGCAGGTTTCTCAACTGGTAAAGATAATTACTGAGAAAGGAAACCATATTCTATCCAGAAACTAGCTTAAATGTTACTTATTTGTATTTTTTTTTCTTAGCAATTTTATGGATTTTATGCATTATGGTCTCACTAAGAACATAAATGTTCTTACATTTCTCTTTCCTTGTCAGCTGAGTGATCCTGCAAAGCTTGTAGAATTCTTCCTTCTCTCTGTCAATTTCCACATCATGTGAGTGTTGGGTGAGAATGAGGGTCATCCATGGCATGGGATTTTGCATAGCTATAGATCACCCTAGCACCTCTTTTCACCAATCTAAGTCTTTCTTTCAGAAGTCTGTTCAGTTTTTTTCTGTCTGCATCTAGGCCATGCTTATTCTGTCTGACCAGATAAATTTTTCTATTATCCAGTGTCCATTAGTGTATAAATCTCCTTCATATCTTTATCATAGCATAATTATATTTTAAAGAGTTGTTCCTATTATTATTATTACTTCTTTTACACAGGATATAAGCTGGGTGGTATAAGGACAACATCTGTTTTGCTTACTATGTCCTTAGCACATAGTTCAGTGTCTGCTTCAGAGTATGGGCTAAAAAGTACTAAGTGAATGAATGAATGAATGAATGGTGAGGTGACAGAGAAAAAAGGAAAGAGCAGAGGGAGAGTCAAACTGAATGTGCATTGTAGAGGTAGAACAACTGAGATTTTGCTAGGCATATAAAAGTTTTACTTTGGCACTGTTTTAACATAATCACTTTTCATAAGAAGGGAACCTGAAGAAAATCAAGCAGCTAATTTCATCACCTGTGAAAACTGTATCCTATTTATACTTTTGTTTTCCATTGTGAGTGACTGGAAGGAAGAGATTATGCTCTCAGGGCCCAAGAAAGAAGCCATGACTGAACTCATGGGAAAACCGAAATGGCCCTGATGATTCAATCCTATCTCTGCCTTTAGGGCATTGAGATAGAGAAGACTAATGCTGTCTCTGTCTGAAACAAGGAACCTATACAGCAGTTAAGATATAAAGAGTTTTCCTTGAGATAATAACAGTAAAACTATATGAATAGTTTTTATAAAAGTTGACAGCTTCTCTTTACTTTGATTATTCCAAAATCTTATGAGGATTATTTCAAAATCTTTTTAAGAACCATTACCAGAATAGTTTGAATCCTTGTAAGAGCCATTATTAGAATAGATTGGAGAGTTTTTGTTCAATTTACTCAGCTAGCAAATGACATTTTCTACCCTTGTACCAGACATAGCCTTTTCCTTTGTGTCTTTCATCTGCATTTGAAAAGTATTCCTTTTCAGTTCATTCAAAACAGCTCTAGAAGCTCATGGCATCTTATAGTCAAAAGGAATCCTGGAGGCCAGCCCTTGTACTTTTCCATCCAGTGCAGTAAACCCTGTAAAGTGTTCTGCATAAACAGACATCAGCTTTACTAGAATATGCTCCCCAATGCACACTTCATTATTTCCCCAGACAACCTATTCCCTCTTTGGAGGCTGTAAAATTGCTCTTTGGATATGGATGTCTAGTATTAGCGAATGTGTCCCGGTTATTAGAAATCCTGCCCTAGTGTTGATGGCACTGGCTGTACTCCTGAGAGTGTTTGCATGAAACAAAGGCCTCCAGAACACAAAATATCTAAATAGGAAATATCATACTCTAAAGATGTTATAATAGGCATCAGCAGAGATTACACAAGGATCTGTGGAGTCCTCTGGTCCCTACTGAAGCAAGAACTCGCAGTGTTCCTGGTGACTACATCCTTGACGCCCTTACTTTCTATTATGCTTCTGTTACACTCTCTCCTGGTAGACTACATTAACAGAAATTGTGGTAAGGGTGGCTTAAAAATCGGGAAACATAGTTGGGAAGTAGACAAACTGGTACTGCTTAACTCATTTGAAAAATAAAAACAAGATTTGGACAATGCTCATTGTTAGAATTCTGGAAATACTGCATACTTTTATTCATTGATTTAGTCCTTCAACAACTGTTTAATTATTGTCATGGTTTATGTCAGTGGCCCCCAAGCCTCATGAATTATGGACTCGACCAAATCTAGCATTTGTGATTGGTTCATTGTCTAGTGGTCCAATTGGTGGTGTGAGTGCTACACTTGCCTAGGGGTGGAGCCAGCATAGCATGTAATGGTGGGAAGAAGGTATGTGTTTCTCTCTCTTGCCAGTTCACATCTTGCTGTTTGCAGCTGCCATGAAGGGCTGCCCCGCCATGCCATGCTGCTTTGGAGCCAACTGAGTATGGACTGAAACCTCCAAGAACTGTGAGAAATAAACCTTTTCTTCCCTAACTTTGGGGGTCAGGTCCCATCTCAGCAATGGGAGTGAAAAGTAACTAAGACAAGTACCTAACATGTGTCAGGTCATAAACTGAGCATCTTAAACACAGTGATAAACAAAGACTGATACACCCCTGCTCTTGTGGAATCCACAGTCTAGAAAGAGATACATTTAGGCCACACATTAATTTTAAAGAAGAAAGAAGGAAATGTGAGGTTGCAGCACACGTTTTCACTTTGAGGCATTTTTTTAAATTGAGGAGATTTGGGGAAAGTGACTGAGTTGCTGAGTGATCTGAGATCAAAGGAAGACCAAAAATATATGCAGGGAAAGCAGGAGGGGGGAGCAAGGGAAACAGTTTTCCCATGAAGGAAATAAAAGCATGTGGAAAAGTCCTGAAGCTGATGCTAGTGCGCCACATTTAGGGACTAAAGAGGAGAAGTGAATTTGGAGAACAGAGACCAAATGTGATCACTTTGCCTCATGTAGACATTCCCTGAAGGTGACAAGTTTATTTTATCTTGTTCCAATTTTTGCTGTCCCTGAAACAGGAGGAGATGGTAATTCTTCATGTTTATTAGTTTATCTAGTTGAATAGTTGAAATACTTTTTAATCCCCGTAATATAACATAAATCCATGGATGAAAAATAGCATAAAGATCACCAGTCCTGAGATCAGAAGTAGATATTATTTCTAGTGCTAGTCTTTAGGGATTCTTGGTTACTGGCTGTAACCATATTGTCACAAGATTTCAAATCATGTTTTTGCCTAACCCAATCTTTTCCTTCTTCTGCAGTAAGTCTAATGCAATTCTAGTGTCATGACCATTTTATTTGCCTGAGTTGGTCTTAAAACGTAAAAAATTCTATTTTTTTCCAAGAGCTGGAAATACTTTGAGGATTAAAATGCAAGAGAATACTACTCATCCATTTATGCTGGCATGGTGGTTTTGCTTTTGAATGAATTCTATAGCTACTCCTCCTTTCTTAGCTAGCTTATGCTAGCTTTTACATAAGTGGTACTTTGAAAATCCGTACATACTTGGGTAAATGTATGTATCTGCTCTAGGAATCTGAGGGGAAGCCCACCCATTTATTAATATTCCCTTCACTGTACAGATTCATTAAAAGAATACAACAATACACTGCCAGACAAAATAAAAGTTACTTTTCTTAACACTTTTCAGTGTTAACATTAAGACCTTCAGGTTTTTAAGATCTGGGAAATCTGGCATTAGAAATTCATGTCACATGTTGTGTGTGACCCAAAAACTGAAAAATTTAGAAGTTATGGATTTCCACTTGCATTACAAATACAAGTGTTTCCAAAACTTACAGTAGTAAAATATTTAACACATTTCCAAATGAATATTAATAGAAGTAGCAATGGTTAGGGCTTTGGGGCCAGGTCTGTAGTTGTGTTTTTTTCTTAGATTTTAGACATATTGGAGAGATTACTGAGAAGGATGCAGGTTTTTACATAAGGTTATCATTGATTTGGGGGGCAAGTTTGAAGAATTATTTCAAATTAATATTTATATATTCTTGTTTTATTTATTTTTTAAAAAATATCTAACTTCCTAAATCATGGTAAAATATAGTCTTCTAAGCTGAATGGACTTTCTCATGTGTCCACACTTAAAAGGCAAAAGGAAGATTAGTGAGATTGGCTTCAAGTAAAAGATATGTAAGAAGACTTTTTATAAACATGTAAACTATTTATGAATCCCTCTAGTGCCTGAAGCAACTAACGTAGGATAAAACCAACCTGCATAGAAAGCTAAAGATATTCTGAGTGCTTAATTATATGTGTCAAGCTTCTTGCTGTACACCTCATACTCACATGCAGAGAAATTTAATGTAGATAGCAAGACTAGGCTGGATTACAAAGGAAGTAGTGAGTACCAATGGGAAGTAAGCTCATTTGGGATTTGAACCTATATATTTCTGCCTTAGGAAAACCTCTATTTTACCCTGCCTAGTAACCCTGGTAGAAAAGACAGTTGATTCTCTCTACTTATAATGCTTCTTATCTCTACACTCACAGGAAATGATTGCTCTGGAAATTTTTTCACAGCTATATTTTAAGATAAATGGAGAAAGTTTCTCACTCTTCTTTATCATAACTTGCGCTACATAATAGAGTGATATAATGTGTCCATGTCTAATTTGAAACAGACTTCTTTTTGCTATATGTGTTAGTCTCCTATTGGGTCTCTTGTGTTTTAATCAGATATTTGGTCTCCTCATAATGTTGTGGTGGAGAATGTGGGAGATTCTTACCACAGATGGACTCTTAGTGTGAATCACCTCTAAATATCTGGGTGGAAATACAAGGCCAAGGAACTGACAACTTGGCTGTGGTAACGTAGCATGTGAATGACAGAAGCAAGATTTTAATTTGCTTCTGTCTGACTTTAATCTTCCATTCCCTTCACAGTTAACGCTGAGTAGGATTGAATCTTCCTCAGCACACAGCACAGTGCACAGTACAGGACTATATGGTATTTGTCTATGTTAAAATAACATTTTTAAAAGAGTATCTGAATTATTTACTAACTCTCTAAAGCGTAAGCAGCCTTAAATCATTTAAAAGGAATGGAAGAAATAAGATATGTACAAAGCCGCAAGGATAAATGAGGAAATCATATGTTCAGGAATATTCTTTTTGAAGATGCTGTCTCTGTCCTCATTATAACTATACTCAGTATAGTGTACTTTGCACTTAGAATAGTAAATCTATCTGCCTAACTAGAAGGACTGTGTTTTATTTCTATGTGGTCCAGGGACTAGTACAATTCCATCTTTAAATTATGCCTACTGTGTGTTATCTGCTAAATGTGAAGGAGTGTAGACTTGTCTCTCCTGAAGCAGGTGAAGAGTGAAAGCAGTGAAAGAGATACCCTATTGTACAACTGTGTCCCTTAATTGGTCATCTATAAAATGGGGCCAATAAAACTTGGATGAGATGATGAGAGAACCACCTGAAAGTGCTTAACTAAGTTCCCCATTATATACTTTAAATGAAACAAATTCAGGGGTTTCTGCCATCTTTTTTTCTCGTACTCTTCAAAGTAGAGATCTATGAAGCCGGGCTATTAGTGAGCTAAATTTCACTCACTCGGTACATTACACAAAATTACAATCTTGCGTGCCTATGGCTCCTATTCATGTCTCAATTTACAGTCTGTGTTTGTCACCAATAAAAGAGTTATTTGAAAGTGCTTATTCCCCTTCATCCGTGCTGTATTTAACTGACATCTGAGATAGACAAGAATGCTTCATGGACGTCAATTTAGCAATGACCTCCATATCTCAGACAAGCTGCTTTATTCCAGATTCCCAGGAAAACCATTCAACTCAGTTTTCTACCTGGAGGTACTTTTCTTATTCCTTTGAAACAAATGCAAACTAGATTGAATTTTATCGATACTACGAAATAGGGCCAGAAGATGTTGGAAACAAAACCAAATTTCTTTTATAGAAATTGAAATGACTTAATACATTGATAACTTGTAACTGTTCCAAGAGCCTCATCTGTCATTGAAGCTATTAAATCCTATCTTTCTACAGAAAAAAGAAATTCAATACGTGTTTGGTTCTAGTTTTCCCACAATATTACACAATTTTCATGCATTTTCTCATAATCTCACAGAGATGTTATGGGTAAGTAAATCAATATTGTGTTATATAAATATATAGGTAGTATACAGGCTATAGAAAATATGATATATAATCATATATTTCATATATAAGGCACACAGCATATTTCCAACCCACTACTAAACATACCTGATGGTATCAAAATATGGTTGCCCCAGATTTAGAATTGAACATTATCACTAGCAGGAAAAACCATAAGGTACCACACATTTCTATAACTCAATTAGCATAATCTATATGTTCAGATGATTGTGGTGTATCTATTGCACACTGTTTCATTTAGGAGGAAGTACAGTTAATGCAGTAACTTTTCCATTCATCTGTTATATGTTTCAAGTGCTTCACAAGGAATCTGTGGCATATGATGTAATACTTTATTAATATAATTATCACTATCAATCATCACCCTTTAAAGGGCTGCTGTAATAAATACATACTGTCTTTTGATTCCAAATTTTTTACTCTGGAAAGAACATTTCCTTTGTCTTTGAAAAATTTCTCCTCACACTGTACTCTTGCATCACTGATATGCCCTCTTGTTTAGTGCCGTGCTATTATAAAATTTTTGCAACCTATGGAAAAAAATGTACATTTATGACAGTATCAAAAAGGAAAAAAATACTTACAATAAACATAAGCAAAGAGGTGGAGGACTTAAACACAGAAAAGAACAAAATATTTTTGAAAGAAATCAAAGAAGTTGCAACTAAATGGAAAAATATGTCCTTATAGATTAGGGAATTCAATGCTGCTAAAATGTCTATACTACTTCCAGCCATCTACACATTCAATATAATCCCTGTCAAAATCTCAGTGGCATTTTGGTTCACAAATAGGAAACAATTCTAAAACTAATGTGGAATTTCAAGAACCCCTAAATAGTGAAAACAGCTTTGGAAAGTGAGAACGAAGTTATCACACTTGTAGATTTTGAAATTGAAAAATGAAAGTATGGTAGAATAAAGATATACAGGTCAAGAGAATAGAGCAAAGAATAATACAGAAATAAATTCTAAATATATTACCCCGTGATTTTTAATAATGGTACCAAAAAGCAAACAATGGGGGGAAAAGGCAGTTTCTTCAATAAATGGTGTTGGAAAAACTGGTTATCCACATACAAAAGAATGAAATTGGACTCTTATTTTATACCACCTACAAAAATTAACTCAACATGGATTAAATATCACATTGTCTCTAGTCTGAGGAAACTGAAAATGCAGATGAGGATCAAAATAGGTGTTACATATTGGGAAGTAAAAACTTCAAATGGTGAGGGGAACAAGAGAAGGGGAAGAGGAGAGAAAGAAGGGAAAAGGAAAAAATAGAACAGATAAACAAAAATAGAAGCAAAGTCTTTCTCAGTGGAGAGGGAAGAAGAGTTGAAGGAAGGGGAAGGGAACTGGAAAAAAGACGCAGAATCAACACATATTGTGCACAGGTGCAAATTTCCAGTGATGAATGTGATCATTATGTATATCAAAATATATCAATAAAAGTTAATTAAAAATTAATGATCTAAATGCAATACCTAACACTGTAAAAGTCATAGAAGAAAACAAAGATAAGTTGGATATGACATATGTTTTTGGATATTACACTTGCAAGTAGAGGAAACAAAACCAGAAATAGACAATCAGTACAATGCCAAACCTTAAATACTTCAGCACCACAGAGGAAGTAATTGACAGAATGAAAGAGGAAACTAAAAATTACAAAATAAAGTATTTCTAAACCATATCTTTATAAATACTTTTATAGAGAGATTTATAAGGAACTTCTACAATTCTAAAACAAAAACTTTGATTGAAAAACAGGCCAAGAAAATCTTGAATAGACTATTCCTTGAAGGAAATATACCAATAGATAACAAGTATATGAAAAGTTGCCCAGCCTCATTAATCATAAGGGAAATGGAAATGCAGTTCACACTGAACTGCCACCTTATACTCATTAAAATGGCCATTATTAATAGTATAGAAAATTACATATGTTGGTGAGGTGAAAACTATTTTTAATGTTCATTAGAAGGTAAAATATTGTTACTGTGGAAAACAGTATGGAGGTTACTCGAAAAACAAATGTAAAATTTTCCTATGACTTGGCAGTCCAGTTTCTGGGTATGAATTGAGTAGAATTCAAAGCAAACTCTCCAAGTTGTTTGCACATCTGTATTTATTGCATCATTATTTGTCATAGTCAAGAGGTGGAAACAACTCAATTGTCCACTGATATATGAAGTGATAAAATTTATACACAGACCGTAATATTATAGACTTCTATAAGAAAGGACAAATACTATGTGATTCCACTTTTATAACATATCTAAAGAAACAGTGACATATTAGAAAGTAGAAATATGGTTGTCAATGATAGAGGGATGTAGAAGATGAAGAATTACTTTCAGTGATATGGACATTCAGTTTTGCAAGATGAGAAAGGTATAAACTTGCACTGCAGAGCTATGTAGATTTGCTTAACACTACTGAGCCGTATGGTTAAAAGCATTTCAGATAATGAATTTAATAATATGCATTTGGCTAAAATTTTATTTATTTATTTATTTATTTATTTTGTAGCCAGTTGTGGTGGCACATGCCTGTAATCCCCAGCACTTGAGATGTTGAGACGGGGTGATCACAGAGAGTTCAAGGACAGCCTGGGTTAGAAAGTGGGTTCAAAAACACTTCTTCTTATTTTAAAGGGAAAAAATAAAAGCACTAAAACAGAGCTTCAAAACAGATTAGTAGGAGAGTTACAATAATTAACACATTTCATATTGCTACTAATTTTTTTTAAAGAGAAGAAATGAAAACAGATGAAACAAATGAAGAAAAACTGTTATCTGAGCAGAGTTCAGTCATGGCTGAGTCAGCTTTCAATCTGAGCTAAACCAATCAAAATTCTTTCAAGAATAAGTTTTCCAACAAGCATTGAAAAAGCGATGCAGCTTTCTTTGTAACTAAAAGTCTATGAGCTATACAGTTTGAAAGCTTCCAGAGTGACATCTCCCACCTTATTGGATATCTGGTCTTTGGGGCAGAATAAAGCATAGAGATGATGAGCAACTGCTCTTACATTTGGGGGATAGCTGTAACTCTGCCACTAGTAATATATAAACTGTAGTTTACATATTAATGTTAGAGTTGCACACTAAATGTTTTATATTCACTGTATTATAAGTTTATAAATCTTCCACCATGGTTTGTAACTTCCATCAGCTTTATTCCACCTGGATGACTGAATATGCAATTAGATAATTCCAGCAATGGGACTAACAAAACATAATAACTTTAATAATGAGTAAGCTCTGAAAATTTCCATAATGTGAATACAGTTACGCCATGCTGAACAAACATGAGAAATATTGGGCTAATTTTATAGGAAAGAATGCAAAAGACTTTCTTGAAAGTAATAGTGCCCAATTTGCCTCTTAAAGAATGGGTAAAATTAAATTAATCAGAGAAACTGGGATATAACATGCCATCAGATAACGTAAAAAGTCAAAATACTGTGACCGGAGTGTTACCACTGCCAGAGATTTCACTGGAAAGTAGACAAAGTAGGAGAAAATGTAGAATACACCTAGCTAGGCTACATCCTGATTGGCTATGCTCTGGCTAAATGTGCTCATAATCACTAACCTTTAAAAGGCACATAAGCAAGGCAATGACATACACAATTTGTATTTCAACAAGATTAAACCAGTATCATTGTATAAGATGAGTTTGAGGGAGATGGGGAATGGTAATCCATTTTGATACCCATTAATATAGTCTTATAAACAACAGTGGTAGCAGAGATTGATAGTATCTACATTTACTGAGCAAAATTGAAGGACTCAAAAATTAGTTGGACGTGTGGGGGCAATGGTGAGGAAGTTAAAAAGTGAAGTTTTATAGTATAGTAGTCTGGCTAAGATTCTACTCCCTGCCTTGATAGGTGAGCTAGAATCAGAACCTGGGTCTTGTTTTGCCAAGGTCAGTATTTCTCAGGACTCTCAGACTATTCAAGGAATTTTAAGCATCTTTTGCATGCCCATTTCTATTTTCCCTCAAATATTTCTTACTAAATAGACACTGAAAACCTAGTATGCTAAAGGAAACAGAGCTAAAAGATGTGAAAATTATGGCTCTTGTCTTTAAAGAGCTCAAGTAAAGCAAACAGGCAAGCAAACAATTACAATATCACATGACAGAGATGTCATTCAGATGTGTACACAGGGCTGAAGGAGTTTTAAAAAAGAAGAGTCAAATATGTCATTGTACTGTGAAGACTTTAGAGATTACAAAAGATATTTGATTACCTAAAGTCTAAGCTTTCAGAGTATTAGAACTATATTCTTTTAGTTTACTTTTGAATCATTGTGCCTAGCTATGGTTTTAAAACACGTATTACAAATTCAATACTGAAAAAATGCACAAATCCAAAACCTTGCTGTTATTCATTTAAACTCCTTGGCAACTCCTCCACTGAACTAAAGGAAAAGAACTTTCTAAAAAGAAGTTTTAACTCGTAATTTAAATGTATTTTGTAAAAGGATCAGGGCCATTATGATTTCTAGATACCAGAATGTTTTTTAGATGATCTTAAATCTCACCTAATTTCAGTCAGCAACAGAAGCAAAACCCAGTTCAGCCTTTTCACTATTTGAGAAACTATTCACATTATCTCTCTGAGTAACAGACCACTAGCAGAGCAACCAGGTAGTCGTATTTGTTGTTACCCTGTACATACCATAAAATGACCCAAATATAATTAGACTCTGCCTCAAGAACCATACACCTATATTTTCCTTGATATCAAAACATCAGACTCCAAATTTCCTTTCCTTTATTTTTCAGGTGGGAGGGTAGATATCTGTTTAAGCATCAGGTGCCCTAGCAATGATGAAAAACAAAAGGTTGTGGAAACAAAGTGAAATGAGACTGATTAAGACCACCCAATGCTAATATTTACCTTTACTAATATTCTTGACATTCCTGTGATTTTTAAAGGTAATAAAGTTTAGTAATTTCATGCTTTCCCCTTAGACAAAGATCTTATGCTAGGTTTTTGCACTAGATCAGTCCTGATTTACTATACTACTATTATACATGACACATAATAACTGTTCAGTTAGGAAATGAGTTTATGAATGAATTACATTTGTTCTTGGAAAATAAATTAGACATCTCCAAGTAGAAAAAGAAGAGTATGAACAAAAGCAAAAATGTCTATAAAAGCACAGAGGAGAAAATGACTTCAGTGATGCAGGGAGAAGTTTCATTCATAACTAGAGACCAATCCATTCAGAGTCAGGAGAGGAATGTTGAAAGAGAAAGGTTAATAAAATTTTTGAAAGTATTTTATGATATTTTCAAGAGACTAGACTAGAACTATGTCTTACATTGCACTCATCATTTGTCTTCTGGGAACACCCACGGTGTCACCCTGATATCACACCATCCAGCTGGGTTGCATCCCCTCCGCAAATCTCCAAGACTATTTTATCTTAGTTCAGATTCAGCATCCAACATTTTCCTCTCATTTGATTCATTCATAATATTTTTCCAGTTCTTCCTACATTGATGAGCCTCATTATCTTATCATTTAATTTAATATTAAGTTCTGTTGACTTGGACATCTTAGTTGGCATCTGTGTGTTTGTTTTGTAAAACTGGATATAATAACTTTATAACAGAAAATCTTATGAGGGTTATATTACATAATACATGCAAACAACTCACCCATTGTAGATACCCAGAAATTCTATCATCAGTATTATTGTCATTATTATTATTGTTATCATAATTGCAGACAAACAGGAAAAAGTAGTGCACTCTGGACAAGTTAGGAACAGCTTTTTGAATGAGTTGATATTCATCTAATTCATTAAAGATGGGAGGAAATAAAGTATTGAGGAAAAAGGCAAGCAACCCATCCTGAGCAGAAGGAAGAGTATTTGTGCTTTGGGAGGCCAGATATTCACTGCAGTCAGTTCTGTTTGACTTCAGCAGAGTAAAGGCAGAGGAGGAGGGCAGCGGCCAGCGATAAAGCACCCCCACCCGTGCTTCTTTTCCTTCTGTATTCACTAGGCAGAGTGCACATCCTTGGTTTCCTGACCTAATCACCAGGGAGCTCTTTCCTTTGGAGGAAAACAAAAGATTGCATGCCCCTCCCCCTTCACACCCATATTTTCAAACTTTGAAAACAATTGGTGATAACAGGAAAACAAAGCTATTAGTGAGTATCTATTCCAAGTGCTTTTCCCTTTAGCATTATACAAGCACTAATTAGGGAGAAATTTTTTTCCTTGAAGTGGTGCTAAATGCTCTGAGCATGCAACCTGTACCTTTGCACTGCTTGCTAGTGCTATCTCTTTGGAAGCAGATAAAGCCTCTGCTGTCCTTTAGTTTTCCATATCAAGCTAAGAGTGAATACTTAATACAACCCATGAACTCCACATAGGAGAACTGACTCTACTCTTCCTATATTTTCAGCACTGGTAAACTTGGATCCTTGCGTGACTCCAAGAGTGAAATTCTTGCCTCTAATCACTTTGTGCTCAAATGTTTGCCAGAAGACCAAGTGAGGAAAAAAGAGAAGACCAATATATAATTGGTTGCTTCTACTCGTACAATTTGTTTCATTTCTCTTAACATGCTTCAACCTGTAGGTTATTATCTTTGTCCTACACTGAAGAATGGAGGCTTAGACAGGTAAGGTGTTCCTCCAGGTGTTCAAGGTCACACAGGTAGAGAGTGGTAGTGGTGAGAGTTAGACCCTTTGTGTTAAGCTCCAAAGTTAATGTGCTTTTTATTACCACTATGCTCTCATCTTTTCTGGCTGTTTATGATTTATTGCATTTCATCAGCTCTAAGCATTTTTTACATTGTGAGCATTTCTAAACTGGGAATAAATAATGTCTTACAATTGCTGTTAAGCAAGAGGGAAATGTAACTATTCATCATTGCCTGTGTGTGCAAAAAGTTGATGTTATTCTTGAAAGTACCATCTGATAACTGCAGTCACTGATGCTTTTGTCAACAAACACTCTAAGGAACAATTTGAAGACGGATTAGGTGCCCTAGTAATTTTCTGAAAATTTTCCTTTGACACATGATAAAGAGCTTGGAAGAAAATCTCAAAGTAAATTGTAGAACACTTTTCAGAAATACTGTACCATTAACAACCTTAATGGAACATGGGAGAATATGGCATCGAAAAGCACAAGATTCTCAGAACACAAAAAGAAAAAACAAACCAAGTTTTTGGCTGCACTATTTTGCTGATATTATCTTTTTATATGAAATTGACATGTGATAAAAATCTATGTTCAAAATGCCTCCCATAATTCTGGGGCATATTTATGATTTTTCCATCTCCCTTTAGCTAGATATGAGTTAGAACAATGGCTGGTCATGAAAATAATAGCCACCAGAAGGGAGCATTATGGCAGGCATCAGTGTTCAAGAGATATTTGGAAGGTACCTGCCAAGGTCCACGGGTACTGGGATATGAGGAGTACATAAAACTTAACAGTGACAGGCAATTTGAAGGAGAAGTCCATTCAACAAAATCCGGTGACTGTGGTGTTTGAGAGGCAAGGCTTTTGCGTACTCCTAGAACTTCTCACAGCACAGGGCCAGGGGGTGCAGTAGGTTGGGAAAATTAAAATCCTCGTGAAGGCAGTGGTGGAGTGCACCTGCTGCTAGGCTGCCAATCATTAGTACCCGCCACTCAGTGACTTCCTGGAGTCATTCTATCTCCACCGGGAGATGAAGTCCAGCAAGCAAGATATTTGCAGGACAGGTGTCTTAGTTACTTTTCTCTTTGATGAGACAAAATACCTGACACCCAAAGTTAAGAGAGGAAAGGTTTATTTGGCTCACAGTTTGTTGAGGTTTCAGTTCATAATAGGCTAGTTGCAAAGCAGGTCAGAGATCCACTGCAGAGAAGAAACAGTTCATGGCAGGCAGAAGGTAGTAAAACAAGCAAAGAACCTTAGCAGATTTTTTCTATTCCTTTTATATTCTATCTAGGCTACAGGGATTAGGGCTGGTGCCAAAACAATCAGTGAACTGATTTAATAATCACACATCCTTAATTCTAGCTTTATACACTCTACATTCAGGCACCTCTGACAAATCCCCACCCACAATAACATGAGGCTTTGGGAAGGCATCCAGACACAGGTCTAAACCACAGGCCTCCCTGGAGTCAGGCACTAAGGAAAACACAAGTTAGAGCAGTACTTAGAGGGCAGTTGCTGAATCAAGACCAGAAAACTCCAGCAACAGAGAAGAGAAAGGGCATGGAGCACTGTCCTAGTTATAAAAACAGAACTAAGGACTGGAGAATCTGTGAGAAAGTGAATATTACAGGACTTTTCAGTGGCTGTGACTGGTGAGATCTGGGAGAAGAGAAAAGACAAGTAGAGCAGTGCTAGATTCTGCAGACATTCTCCAATTCCCAAAAATACCTCTGAGATCTTTGCCTCTGAGGGTTCTATCCTTCTGTCTCCCAAATGCTACTGAACCCCATACAGGAGGATTCTATTTTGCTGAGACCTAAACACCACTAAATTCACAAGCAAGAAAGAAACTGAAGCTGAGCAACTGGGACACGGGATCACTGAGAGTAGAGAAAACAATCAGATCAGCATCCATGGAGGCTATTTCCTGCTGCGGGACCCTGGAAACCACTTCAACCCTGCAGATGAGATTGAACCCCAACAAGCAAGAGTTTTGTTCTGACCCAGTAATAAAGTGGATGAGAAAAGACATTAGAATAGCATGTGGGGACTGAAGTACTAACTCCAGCCTGACAGACCATAGCAGACCAATGAAGTTGCCAAACAGAGAAAGCTTAGGTGGAACTGGGACATAACTGCAAAGCAAGAACACGAGAGGCTAAGAAAGGCAAACAGAAGGGAACAAATAGCAGAGTTAGTGGCAGAAGCTCAACTGGAAGCCTGAAGGTGCTTCATGTCAAAGAAGTGCACTGGTGACCCATCAGCACTCTGAGAACCAGCTGAGGCTCCTAAGAAGAGGTCCCTCTGTATGTTTTTTGTTTTGTGTATTTTGTCTGTATGTGTGTTTTTTCTTCTCCAGTTTTCTTGGGTAGTGGGCCTCTGTGTATACACGTGTATGGTTATAGCTATGGGTCTCTGTATGTACATGTGTATGGTTACAGCTATGCATATAAATTTTCCCACTGTTTTTTGTAACACATTACATTAATGAAATTATATTAATCCTCTCTTTTTCTAATGTTCTGTATTTACCCATCATACCTTCTCCTATCCCTCTGCTCCTCCTTATATTTTAAATATTTTTGTTTTTCTTTTTTTCTTCTCCTTTTCTGTTGATCTTTTACACATAAACTATTAGCTTAATCTGAACACTATATTATCTTATCATCTCACATGAGTTCTAAGGTTTCTAAACTTAATTTTTCTATTAGGTCATTAATTGGACTTAATCTCCCTGCATTCTCTTGGTATCTACTTAGCTCACCCACTTGCTTGTGCTCATCTCCCCAATTCACTTCTTGTATATAAAAACTATTATAATTTCTTATTTTTTATAGAGTATTTGTGAGAAGCATCTGTTTATGATCAACTGCATATGAATACTACCCACAGTGTCTAACGTCTTGTCAGGTTTATGCTCACAAGGGTCATTTGCTTGTCTTCTAACATAAGGTTTCTGCTAGTTTATAAATTGCCTATGATCTCCATAAAGACTGTCACAACTTCCACTCATAAGTTCCTTCCATTCCTTTTTTCCCTCTGTCCCCATACATATCTACTCACAACCATTCCCCCTTTTTTCTTCCTGGCTACAAAAATAATATCATCATTTTCTGTCTTTTATCTTCTTCTGTTTCTTAATCTCCATGTTCTTCTCAATTTTTATTCTTTTTTAAATTTTTAAAATCCTATTTATATTATTTCCTATACCCCAGGCTATTCTCTATCATTTTTAATCTTTTTAGAAAGCAAAGCAATAAAATGCTTCTAAAAATGTCTAACTCCCATGAATTGATCTCATGTGACCCAGACAGGAGGAAGTTCCAGGAAAAGAACTAGAAACCAAAAACTTAAAATACTTGTGGAGATTAAAGAAGAAACATATAAGAAAATGCATGAATAAGTCAGTAAATGTGCAGTGAGCTCAAAGAACATGTAAAAAAACAGATGAAAGAGTCAATTAATAAGATTTTCAATGATGTTAAGAAAGACAAAATCATCTGATTTAATTAAAAAAGACAATGCAGAATATGAATGACTACTTTGGTAAAGAATTAGAGGTCTGAAAAGGAATCAAGTAGAAATAATAGAAATAAAAAACATGATTGAAAGCTGTGCCAGTAGATATGGCCAGCCAGAGGACAGACAAGAGGACTTGAGAACAGAAATAATGTTGTTGATCACTTACTCACTAATACTCTAAAACCAACAACAATTCAATAGCCAAATTTCACAAAGTGACAGATTAGCCAAAAACAAAAATTCAGCAAAGAAATATCACAGCTGAACCATTCTACTGAGCACAACAGATAGCTTCAAAGTTTTATCAAACAACAGCAAAATATATATTCTCAGCAGCTCATGGAACTTTGTAAAACGCAGACCATGTTGTAGGACATAAATACTGTTTAAGTAAATACAAAAGAACTTGATCACCTAGGGTAGGATCATGCTGTAGATGTGATTATAAACTAACCAATAGTGTGCTGGTAATTGCCTAACTATAGTTGTCTAGTGAGAAAACATGGCTGTACTATAAAATTTTGCGTCTGATTGTCTCCTCTTCAGCAGGTGACCCCCACCTGGAAACCAGCAGCATACATAGGCCTGTGCCAGAGTGGGGACAGCCCGACCAAGTCTCTCTCCATGAGTCAGCGCCATTCATGGACCGCAGGGGGAGAGAACCAGGCCTCACCAGGAAGTGATGCCCGCCTGGAAATCATATCATCTTCATTGTTTTGTTGGGTTGGGTTGGGTTTTATTCTCTTTTGTTTGATTATGTTAAATCTGAGGGCATAAGCAGTTATTTAAAAGATATCAAGATATATTATGGTAACCAATTTGAATTCACTATTGGCTTGTTTGGAATTCCTTTATTGCATACATTGTTTTGTTTTTATTGTTTCTATTCTATTCTGTTCTGTTCGATTTTCACTATGTCTGAAGGTATCTGTGGTTATTTTGAAGACAGCAAGAGGCATTCTGGTAACTATTGTTGATTTTGCATTGTTTTGAAGTCCTGTATCACTTACACTGGTTTTTTTTAGTTGGTTTTATTCTGTTTTATTTTCCTTGGTTTTATCCTCTTTAAACTTACTAAATAAATAAATAAATAAATAAATAAGAAAAAATTTTTAAAACCTCCTAGTAAGTACCAGCCCAGTACTGAGCACTCACAGTCTCTTTTTCCTCTTTCTGAAAGTATACAGGCCCACAAGGGGAAGTGTAGTCATGAAGAAGGGCTCATATGACTCAATCTCTCTCTCTCTGTGCAAACACACATTTATTTGCAGCATAGAAAAGTTTTTTTCTCTCAGAAGAAAAGAATTGCTCACTGTGATTTTTTTCCTCTGTTCCTCGAGTATTTGGTCTAGATTTTCATTTTTCATTATATGGCCATATTACAGTAGAAAATTAGAAATTTTAGAGTGGTTTTTGCCCTGGTTCTCATTCTTTGATTGATATATGCAATTGAAAATACCTGGTACTGTATCTCTCTTTCCTATTCTTACATCTATTGGAGGATAAGGCCAGGTGGAAACCAGTACACATTTCTACCTTTTAAGTAAAGAGACATTTGTGTCTCTAGATTAGGGCAAATCTTCACCCATACAGACCATCTTGATCTTTTCATTGTGTGACTCTAGATAAAGCACTGACCCACTTTTAGGACTATTTGACAAGCCCTTGCTCCCCCTCTTTGGTAATCCCCCCTTTAGGAATTAACTATTTTCTTTTCTGCTAAATGTTATAGCTTCCTTTAGACAAGTTGTTTTGTTATCATTTTAATATGATATGTATCTTCATCTCTAGGAGAAGAATTGACAAAAAGTAGTGCCATCAAATGCTAGTTTAAGGATTGTTGTTCAATAAGTTATTACTATTTTATTTACAGCTGACCTGCAGATATCTATTCTAAAGATAAAGATAGATAATGGCTTAAGAGGAACATTAAAACTAAAAATACAAGGTTGTTAGCATTAACCTAATTACCCAGAAGTTTAAAAGACAGATTTTCAAGTATGGTCACCATGATTAATAATAATGATCCACATGACTTTTCTATTTCTCTCACAGCAAGTCACCACAAAGGCAGTGACTTAAATTTATTATTTTATTTTCCTAGGGATCGTTAGTCTGAGATGGGTCTCACTGAACTAACACAGTATGAAGAGAACTGCGTTCCTTTCTGAAAAATTAGGAAAGAATCTGGTTCTTTTCCAGCTTCTCTGGGCCACTTAATTTAATTCATGCTCTCCTCCATTGTCTTCAAAGCCAGAAGCATTGCATCTCTCTGGTCTGCCTTGCATTAGCACAGTTCTTTTTCTACTCATAGCCCAGAAATGGTCTCTTTAAAAATGCTGATGATCAGAATAGGTACACCAAGAAATTCATGATATTTCTGCTTTTAAGATTCTTAAAGTTAATTCCTTCTACAAACTTTCTTTGTGAAATATATGAAAAGTAACAGATTCATGTATTTTGGGGATGCATATCTTTGGAGAAGAAATTTCTGCTTACCAGAAATGGCTACTGGTTATTTTGTTTTTTATATCTTACTCTTTTCTCTCAATAATACCACTAGTTAGAGATTCTCATCTTCTAATGTCTTCCTATACATATAACGGAATCATGGCTCAGAGAAAGGATATCCAGACGTGACCTTGTCATGAAATGTTAAACTGAAGTTTGAACTGAACTCAGTGTACGTTCTTATCCACTTCCTTCTGCTGTCAGTCCTATCAAGGACTGTGCAAATTACTGTAATTCTCTCATTTAAAAGAATTTCCATGGCAACAGTCAGGTTGCTGTGTTGGTACTGGAAGGGTTTTGGTCTCAGAAATATATACAATGGCTTATGGTTTACTTTGAAGATAAAAATTATTCTGGATGTCATGTCCTGCAATTAGTGACCTCCTGTAGCAACAAAATAAAAAACTCACTGAGGGTATTTCTAGAATAAAACTAGGCTGGCTCCACCAAGCTTTGCCCACCATAGATACACAGGATTAAAAAGTATAAAAATAAATCAGTGAAAATTAAATGGAGCTTCTCCAATATAGCTGTGTTAGAATTCAGAGCTGTCATTCAGAGTAAGAAAAATGAAAAATACAGAGTAAATTCCATTTTAATCTCAGTTAGACTTACTGTCATACTGGGGAGAGAGGAAAAACTCACAAAGACCATGACTTACAAAGCCACTTTCTGAAAAATAACTCAGATGCAACTTAAGAAAACAGGTTTTCTCAGTTTCCATGGAAATGACCCCAAATGCCAAAGTTCTACTGTTCATAGAAAAAAAAAGGCAACAAAAAGATCAAAATGAGTGGCTTTACAGAGATTTTTTATTTCATCATCGCATCTTTTTTATCACATATTTTTAAAATTGTTTCTATACATTTCAGGTATCACTTCCTATTAAATTTTTTTTGCTTCCTATTAAATTTTGAGGACAAGAACTTACCCAATTTGTAGCTACATCATTTATGATCTAACAGGAAGTAAATGATTCATAAATGTTGGCAGAATGCAATAGAATATATATATTACCCTGGTATGGTGGTTCTCAAATGCAATCTACAGAATGATAGTACTCTTTATTAATTCAGGAGACCTGAACAGTATAGATTCTCCATATTTATTGTAGAAATTATTAAGTACAATACCCATGATCAGGCCCAGACACTTGTATTTCTTCTGAACCTATGTGTGTTTTGGTATGCACTAAAGTTTTAGAAGAATTATCTAGCTTTATATACAAATTTGTAGACAAATGCTCGATACATTTGTCAAAAGCAAACCTTGACTTTGTATTCCCTATAAAAGCAAGAGAAGAACTTTCATTTATTATGGTCCTATTCTGTGTCAAAACTGGATCAGGGCAGTCAAGAATATCAGAATGAGCCCTGTCCCTGCAAAACTTACCTTTGTGTCAGAAACAATCTATTATGTTTTTAACATTCAGATTTCTCCAGGATAGTTTAGGGGAGTGGTGAGGAACTGAGGAAATTTCTGGCAAACACTTCATTAGAAGAGGAGATGTGAGATCCATCGATTGCCTCAAGAACTATGAAAATACGGCAAGAAAGAAAAATTGGTACAGATTTGTACCGAAAATAGTCCTCTCTGCTAGACATCAGCCAGTCCTTTGCATGGTGAGTGTCAGTGTTCTTGGCATGGACACTGAGGCATGACCTATAGCAAATGTAGTGTTCACAGAGTTTGGTTGTTATGCTTTCAGCAGAAACAAGAACATAATTCTGACTTTTGGTTTAATTTTCAAGAACATGACCATAAAGCCAGATTAAAAAATGGAAAAAAAACTGAAGGAAAAAAAAATCTTGATGCCAACAAAATTATTCTTTGTAGCTCCAAAGATATAATCATGATAATTCTCAAGTACCTGAATCATAGAAAAATGACTGTCATTATAGTTCTGCTGTTTGTGGTTGTTGTTGTGGATGTTGGTATGTGTTTGCAGTTGTGAGGAGTTGTTTCATGCACATAACACATGTTAATACCTTTTTTACCTTCCCCACCTGTCTCTTCCTTTCCCCCTCATCTCTTGGTCACTTTCCCTGTGGCAACAGTTATATCTCCTTGTTTCCATCTTTCATTTTGTTCTCTATATTTTAGGTAAGAAAGACCATGAAATACTTAGGGCTGTGTGTGTGATTTATTTCACTTAACTTGTTCTTATTCATAGGATAAAGCAGTGTGGCCAGAAAAACACTGGCTATAATGAAACAATGAGAATAAAAGAGTAACATGAACTAAGACAGTATGAACCTATCTCTGCTTCACTGTGAGTTTGCACCCCAAGATCATGAATAAAATTTAAAATAATGTGAAAACAATGAAAAATAAAAATAGAAACTAGACAAGGGCAGCATTAGAACTACTCTATAAACAACTGAACAAGCATCTGAAACCCTAATTTCTAGCCTGGAGTTACTCTCTCAAGGGATAGCTCACACGTAAAAAGTGACTTAGCAAATATCCTGAGCTGTGAAGGTAGTTGTTTTAGTACTAATGTGGGATTACCAAACAGTGCAATGCGTGATATTCCTAATATAAACATCATTATCTTTCTACAATAAAAAAATCAAAATAACTAAAATTCTGCCTAACTTTAAAATGATTTTTCCTCCACTCAACCTGTCTTAACTTCCTCCCTCTGAGGGAAAAGAAAAAAATCAACAATTGCTCTATAAATTAGGGAAATCAACAAGAATAGGGCACTTAATATGGACATTTTTCATTGCAATAATGCAGAAATGGCAGATTTAATAAAAATGGTATAAAGGGGTGGAACTATGATTTTATCTTTGAGTTAAAATCACATTTTTTTCTCTCCACTGGATGAATTAAAGAGGTGGATTGAGAAAGAAATTCACCTGGTGAGCACAATGACCTTACAGATGTAAATAGCACACACCTGGCTTTAACTGTAATGATTTGCTTACCCGTACTGGTATTACACAAAATAAAGAGAAGTTGAAACAGAGGAGTGGCAAATGTAATTTTTAGTATAGCTTCACCGTCAGCAATGGAAATTGTGTTTCTGAAACCAAGAGTATCACTGATGAAAACATCCTCCAACATGCTCAGCATTGCCTTGGGACAAATTCTTCCAGAAATCATGGAATAATTCTCTTTATTTTGCACTATTATGGCATTTTATTGTCTACTTTACATAATGTTGTGAAGCTCTTACACTGCCCTCTGCTGTTTTCTGAGGTGCACGAACAAGGTGCTCACACGTAGGAAGCTAGCTTCATTTAAATCAAATGAAATATTTTTCAGTATGTATTCAGTATCAGGACTACAAGAGCAATTTATGGAAAAAATGGCAGTGTAATGGATAAAGCATAGTTCTCAGAATCAGATAGGATGAGCTCTGATCCTTTCTCCACCCCATGTCAGCTTAGAGACTATGGAAAATTCATTAAAATCCTCTCAAATTCAGGACTCAGTCTCTCTATATCCAAAATGGGAGTACTAATACTGATCTGCATGATATTTCAAGGATAAATCATACATGGCAAACTCCAGAAACAGATTAGACACCAATAATATGGAGCTATTACAGAAGAAATTAGTCAAGCAATCAGAAAGAGGATAAATAAGTGAGGGATCTGGCAATTACGTATCAGAAGAAGAAACTGATTAGATATGTATGCTAGAAATGCATTTAATGTGATTATTAGCTTTGAAAATGAACAGCTGTAGGAAGCTTGAGCTGGCAGCTGAGTGAAGACCATTCAGTAAAATTGAGAAGTGGCAAGTGCAGCCAGGAGGCTAACGCTATAGCTGGAGATGCAGAGGCAGGAGGGTGTCATTGGGAACGTACGCAACAATACTACGGGGAAAGTGGCAAAGCCGACATGGTCACGGAGGAAGCTGAATATGGACCACTTGGCAATAGATAGGAGACGGGACATGAAGAAGAGAATATTAGATTTTGAATATGTTGAAGAAATGGTAGTGATGAAATTCAGAGTGAAAAAGAATCAGGATTAGCAAGAATAGGAGATGAAATTGGTGTTTGGGGAGGAGGAAACTGACATTTAATTTGGGACCCACTAAAAGAATTAATTTTCTTCATTCCATACAATGATCTTGAAATATAATGTATTATTCATAGATTTCAGCTAAGAAAATTGAGATCCAGTATTTTCTTATTAATGGCACCTAGCAGATGATACAAAACTTGTTTTAAACAGATTTATTTATTTTTCAAGTTACATGCCCTTTCTCAACTTATATGCTAGTGCAGTGTCAGTAAAAAGAAGCAGTAAACAAAGTGAAAAGAGCTGCATATTTAAGGTTCTCAGCCTTGAGATGCTCGCATGGATGCTGTTGTTTCCTCAGGTGCAGATAACGGAAAAACAACACCTGTATGTCATACAATACGCAGGTTGACCCATGAGCATTCTCACAGGGTTTGCTGTTGCTGGGCACTCTGCCTTCACTGGTGTTTGAAATGAACCATAGATTTGACAACTGCTTTAAAGTTTCTTAAGATTCCCATTTGTTTTGTCAGGATTCATTACCCTCCTGCTACTATGCCAGGTGTTTAATTCCCTGAAAAAAGCTGATAGCAACACTGCAGCTGAATGATAACAGAGAAAACTTCCCTGGCATCGTCTCTCATTTCCTGCCAACTGATCAGATTTGAACAAAACTGAATAGCATGATTGCCTTTTATTTTACCTTAGTTTTACACTACAGAGTAGTTCTGTGCAGGCCTGACCAGCATCCTAGAATTCACTGTCTTCCAAGAAAGGAATTTCCAACCTGAAAGAAAGTATAACATAAAACCAAAGATACACAGGAGCCTCAAAGTGTTCTCCTTTCCAAAAGAGACAGAATTCAAACTAGTCTCTAACAGATGCCAGTGCCCTAGAAACCTTCTGACTTTCCTATTTCATACGGTCTTCATTATAATATTTATATTAATTTAAAACTAGTATTTATATTGGATCAATACTGCATTTGTATTTTCTGATCAGTCATCAATACAAAATTAATTATGTAAAAAATCATTGGGGTAACAAGCAAGAGAAGGTAGAGCTTTTGGATTATGCTGCTGGTGATAGCTATCAAGGGAGAGAGGGAAGGAAAGCAAACTCTTGTAGAAAAAGCAAATAAAGAGTCTTCACTGTACCAAAATTATCTACAGAAGGGTTTTTTTCTCCCTAGAAAAAATCCAATTTGCTCAGTAATTGATATGAATGTAGTGACCGATAAATAGGGACATAAGTTGGGATCATTACTCATATATGCCTCCTACAATTGGGGAATTTAGCAGCATATTTTTGTGACAGTTTAAGTAATTATCTCAGTAGATTCATGCTGGAATTTTAGAGAAAAGTTTGGAGGCAAACTTGCATTGTTCAGTCGTTAGCATCTTTAATTGAATGGAAAAAGAAAATTCTTGACATCATTATTCAAGATTGTATTAGAATCATTTTGATCAATAAAATACAGAAAGAAAAAAATAAAAGTATACAGAATGTCAATGCAAATAATGGGCTTATAGGTATGGAAAATCTAAAAGAATCTGTGAAATATATACTGGGTAAATTTTTGCTAGGATGTTATATAGATTGATGTACAAAAATCAACTATTGTATCAAATAAAAATTAAAAATACAAAATAAAGTTTTAAGACCATATTTCCTAACATAAAATAAAATACTCCACATTCCTCTAGAAAAAATGCAATAAAAGAAGTTACATAACTAAAATAACAATGAAACTATAAAATATTATTAGGAAAATTAAAGGAAACATTAGTGGAGAAATGTACAGTGTTCAGTAATGGGCTTATTCAACACTGCAAAATATATAAATTACATTTAAGTTGATATGTAGATTTGGTAAAATCCCAATGAATTCCCAGTATAGAGATTTGTGATAATTGATGTGATGCTTCTAAAATTTATGTGGAAATTAAGAAGATAAGCAACTTCTTAGGCCTTTGATTTCTGACACTACAGTGAGGTAAGAAAGGGTATTTGCTTCACTTAACAGCACTTGCTCAATTGGTTATCAATAGTTATTCATTTGTTTAGTTTAAGCTTTACTTTGTGTTACTTCTTTTTAAACAACAAAAGAGTAAAATCAATGACACAGAATTTCAAAACAACAATAGGAGATTAACATTGATTAATATATTGCATATTGTTATCTTCAAACTAATCATTCAGATTATAAGACATATGCATGAAAAAATGATCAGTCGAGCAAACTGTTCTTTATGATGAACTAACAGAGATTAGTATACAGTTATCTATCATATATATGTATATACATATATATACTCATAATGTTTTCCCTTCTTTCTTTTCTTCTTTCCCCTACCCCAAATGTTCTTTCCTTTTGAGAAGTTTCTTTACCTTTCATTTTCACAATATCTATGGTACATTTGAATAATAATGTATTCATTTATGGGGCAATATTTGAATACAAATACAATGAATATAATTAAGTCAACAGTCATCATCTCAGTTTCCTATTATGTCTGTGGTGTCTATTATGTTTGAAATGTACTCTTTCAGTTATTTTGAAATCTCCTGTATGTTAAGATTGAGTATATTCACCAAACTGTACAATAGATCTCAAAATTTATTCCTGTCATATATATGAAAATTTGTACACTTTGATCAACAATTGCTCATTTTTTTCCTCATCTGCCATCCTGAGAGTGTGGTAATCCTCATTCCATTCTTTCCTTCTATGGGTTTAAAATATTTGGATTCTACATGTAAACAAGATCATATGACATTTGCCTTTCTGTGTCTGGATTATTTCAAGTAACACAATATTCTCCATAGTTTAATTTGTGTGATCAAGGATAACAGTATGTCTTCAATTTTAAGGCCACATAGTTACTTATTGCTTAAATATAGCACACTTTGTTCTCTCAACCACTGACAGATGCTTAGGTTGATTCAATATTCTAGCTACTGTGAGTAATGCTACAATGAATATAATGTAGCTTGATGTATTAATGTCTATACATATTTATATATAATCTGAATATATATATATATATATATATATATATATATATTCAGAAGTTGAATTACAGACTCATAAGATAGTTCTATTTTCAGTTTTTGAGAAATTGCCATACTATTTTTCATAACAACTGTATTAAGTTGTGTTTCCACTACCAATATACATTGCCGCCAGAATTCACCATGTTAGTGTTGGCTATAGATTGTAACAAATGCAGCACTCAAGTGCAGCAGGTTGATCACAAAGAGCGTTGGGCATTTGTGGGAGGACCAAGCATTATGGGTAGGCTGCATTTTCTATTCAATTGTGCTGTGAACCTAAAACTACTCTAAAAAATAACATCTATAGGAGAAAATCCAATTTAAAAATCTTTAATATCTATTTAGGATAAAAAGATATTTAAATAGCCAATAAGCATGTAAAAATGGATACAGTGTCTTAAGTATAAACCTAACCAGAATGGCAAAAATATCAGTGATGTTATAAAGAATTGGAACTCTCTTCACTGTTTGTGGAGATGTAAATTGATACAAACAATGTGAAAACTATTTAACTTGTTACAAAGTTAAGTCTATGTCTGTGGATTTCTGTTCTTTGATATGACATATTCACTAAGTGCATGCAGCATTATTTATAGTAGTCAAAGAGAAAAAAACATTACTAGTAACAGTCAAAGATGGAAACAAACCATATGCCCATCAACAGTACGATGGTTAAATCTGAACATGATCAAACCATGATCAAACATTGTTACATATGAACAATGGATAAAATTTACACATTGTTAGGTAAAAATTGCAGTATATATTATATATTTTCATATATGTACACTTCAGAAACATACAACACCAATGAATGGCTATTAGTTAGGATATATCTTACCCCAAATATCTCACCATAGATAGACATAATAGGCAACTGAGATGATGACTATTGACTTAATCATATTCATTGTATATGTATCCAAATATTTCCCCCATAAATGAATACATTATTATTCAAATGTATAATTGATACTGTGAAAGTGAAAGAAAAATATAGTAGCTAGGAGAGAGAAGGAGGTATTTTGTGTGGGATATTCACAATGTTTCATTTCTGAATATGGGTGTTATTTGCACACTTGTGTTTATTTTGTAGGAAATCATTAATCTATGTATTTATGATTTTTCTATTCTTCTGAAACTGTATTCTGTTAAAACTATTTCAAAATATTCAAGATTTTTATAGCTAATTTATATTTCTTATCAGGTGACACTAAAAAGACTTAAAATATATGTATGTGAACTTGCACACATTTATCCCACTGGATAAACTGGATCAAGTTTAAAAATGTAGCACATACCACATATTTGGAGATTTCTTTTGCAAGTGTAGTCCTTTTTCACATGAAACTTTTCTCATACCTAAGCTGAGCCAGCTTAGTTCTTAATCAGTGCTTCATTGGAACAATTGGCAGACGGTGGGGACGGTTTGTTGAGAATGGATCACACACAGTCTGCTGCTCTGCATTCTAGACACTTCACAGCTTGTATATTCTGGAGGCAATCAGAAGACAATGGCAAGCTTTGACAAACAGAAGAGCAACAAACTTGAAGCATGTCTGAACCCTCAGGTGAAATCAACTAAGCATAAATGAGATTTTCTCAAAATTGTTTAATTTTCACATGTTATATATTGAAGCTAGTATCAGGATTCAGATTGAGGGTAGGAACAACTTTGCACATAAAAATACGATTATAAAAACATTTTAATGTTTTATGTGTTATAGCAAAACAACATAATGCTATGAATGGCATAAAAATTCAGTTGCATAAAACACAGGATTGAACAATTGCATTGTGAATGAAAAACAGTTTTCATTTGGTCTAAATGAAAAGTACAAACATGCAAACTGTGATAGTTACTCTATACACAAACATCAGACTGAGAAAAATCCTGCATGATGATGAGGCTGTGACTTTCAGCTCCCTCCTCCTGCTGATCCCCAGCTTCAGAATTTGCAGAATTGGCTTGGGAGGAGGCCAGTATCAATTGTATTATATCCTTGCTTGAGTTATCATTTTTCCACTGCTATTTACGTTGGCATATTTTAATGTTATATGTTATTATAAGATGCAACCAGTGTATTAATCAGTGCTTGCTAGAGTCAGGCGTAGAAGAGTGCAAAATGTCTGTCTGAGTGCTGGAGACCTGAAGGATCCAGTGACGGACTTGGAGCCCATAGTAATGTCTTGCACAAATCCGTATCACAGATCTCCTGGAAAGGCCCAAGGGCCAGGGGTGGAAGCTAGATAGTCTGTGCCAGCAAGTGAAGGAGCTATGCCAGAAGGCTGAGATCTGCACTGGAAACCAATGTCCGAGATGAAGATGAGGACTGAAGCTCTCCCAAAGAGAGACAGCTGCCAAAGCTGCTTTAAAGAAAGCAGAAAAGCAGATTCTGCAGGAAAATCAGCAGCACACAACCTCCCGCCTTTCTCATTTATAGCATTCCAGCAATAATCTTCACATGTGTCTTCCACACTCAGAACCACACCGACTCAATTCAACTGGGTGTTTGCACTCAGACTGCCCATTAACTATTCCAACACAACTAGGAACTATCTTACTTCTGAAACACCAGACTTAAAGAAATGAGCACTAAGTTGTAATTGGATACGTATAAGAAGTTCTGAAGTGCTACTCTACAATGCAGTGAATATAGATAATAATAATGTAATAAAATCCAGAAGAAGAGATTTTGAATGTTTTCCCATAAATAAAGGATAGTCATTTGGGGACATCAATGCTTTACCTGATTTAAACCTAAAAGAATTTATACATGCACTGAAACATCACATAGCGTTGTATGATTTTTATACTTTATATATCAGTAAAAAAAAAAGAATTTAAATTAAAAAAAACAAATTTAATAATGTCAAATAAGCCTCAAAGTCCACTGTAAAGAAAAATGATAGAACCATAATGACAAATATGTGTACACCTGGAATAATCTTTTTAATTTGACAAAAGTCATTTTAAAAATTGAGTGGCAGATAGAAGTGGAGATAACTAACTCCATCATAAACAAAGGGCTTCTGTCTGTTTGATACACTTCTTTTTTTAATTTATTTTATTTTAAAGAGACTAGGACAAAAGAGGTCAGTACAGAGCAGATCAGAACCGGACAACATAGGCAACACAATACTTTACATTAAGACAACCGGACATTAACAATAGCTATCATAGTATTTCTTTCTCTGCTATAGTTGAGCATAGTTTCAAATACAATAATATCAAACATAACAAAAAAGTATAAAGCCATTCAAAGAGTGAAAGAATTACAGGGCATTCTGAACCAAATAACAGAGAATGATCAATGGGTACTATAATATCTCATTTTCAATAAAAAATTTTGTTTATACTTTCACACATATTCAAATCTCAATAAGACAACAATGTGATAGATAGAACCAATGGAAATAGAAGAATACACTTCTTTACCACAGTCATTCTTAGTCATTTCCTTGATGACTTGAGGTGAGTCATATTCACATGTCTGACATTTGGGGCAGACGCAGAAGTGTGTTTCACAGAACTGTAAAAGTTTTTGCCAAGAAATATACTACTTAGATTTACAGAAATATTTTCTTTTTAAATAGATACTCATTCAATTACTTATTGTGAACATGTGAATAATAAAATCAACCCAAATAAGTATTTACTTTTAAAAGCCCCAAATAATATCACAACCAATATAAATTGAATTTAATTAATTTTAAAAGGTCTGATTATTTCCTATATTTATATTATTAACTATATATCACACCCAAATAACCATGAACATAATTTATTTTATTGTGGTAATTGCAATAATAGAATTTTATAGCTTTTAACATATGCACCATAATTATTTTTCAAACTTTTAAGTTAGATGAGCTAATTTTGATTTGTTATTAGGTACATCCTTTTGTGAATTTAGTAACAAAAGTATTCTGCACCTTTCCCCATTTGACATATGCCAACTGTTGCACAGAATGCAGCCAAAGAGTAGATATGTGTAGCATAGATAGAAAATAACAGAATGCGAATAGTTACATTATTGTACAAATACAATGGAAGTATCCTATTTTTTCAGTAAATATTCACAAACACTTGAATATGGCAGAAAGAACAAAAAATAAATTCTTAAAATACGCTTTTTCAGTAACAGTACTCTAACACTGCTACTATGGTAGGTCCAAAAGTTATAAACTACTGCATTTTCCGATTTAACTCAGAACTCTACAAAGAAAACTGTTCTAGAAAATGGAGTCCTCAACTTCTCAAAATCTATGCAGAAAATTCGAGCCTATTCCATGAGTTTCCATAACTCACTATACTCATTTGAATGCTCACAACTACATCCTTGTTACACTGAACAATCATTATCAATCTCAGTTTATTTATTTTTTTTTGGATGATTGCATAAGTGGTTCCAGCTCCTGTTAGTGTAGTGAAACTTGCTTTATTCCACCACTTTGCCCATTATTTGATGTGTGGTAAGTGTTGACATACATTTATTGAATCTGAATGAACAGAGACGAGAAGTAAAAAAGAAGTTTTGGTGGAAAGGAATTTTCTCAGTGGATATATATCACAAAGAAAGTGCCAAGACTCTTTAGAGAGCAGCTCAAATCAATAACAGAATCCGGCTTATTTCACTTAAGATAGAGAGATAGAAATACAGTGTAAGTAGGATTGACTTATTTGTGCCTGATAAACATGTTAATAAAGAAGCTGGAATAAAGAGAACAATAGAAAGCAATAATAATGGAGTTGACTCAATTGGAAATGTACTGCTGTGGAACAGCATCAGTACTTGCCAGAGAGAGGGCCACAGGTTAAACCTGGAGAACCGGAAATCTTAATACTCACTTCCTATTTAATTTGTTTCTCAATATTTTGGCAAAGACATTAACAACTTTGACTTCGTGGCTTATATTCACCACATATTCTCTGCTTGGGGTGTTCTTATTCTTCTACCTACTTTTCTCCTTTTCAGATACTTTGATTCATCATTCCAGAGGAGACTCATGGTTGTAAACCTTAACTCTGTTGTTTACCCATAATGAAACTCAGGTTTCTAGACTATACAATCGAGAATGCTATTTTCTATTGCTCAAGTCAGCACCTAACTCATTACAGGTACCCAACAAATGTAAATGTAAATGTCAGTGAGACCTGCACATTCGTGCTATTACTGAAGTTAAATTCTGTTATCATTTCTCACTATCTAAATTTTTTAAACTAAGGTTTTTACACTTTAGTTCTCACAATATTCCAGTAATGGGATATTCCAGAAATAGGGTACTTTGCTACTGCCGGGGAATTGATATACATGAAAGGAAAGAAGGCACAATAGGACTACAAATGGTTGGCAAACTATTGTAGCCTGACCTGGGCAGGGCAGCTTTGAGCAAATCAGTAATTGGTATTAGCCTTAGTTCATCATCTAATTAATGAGTAAAATATGCTTATCTCATAGAGAGTCAAAACAAAACAATGTAATTCATATACCTAAAACAAAGAAGATATGCAATAAGAATATTGTGTGTGAAGCTAATTGATGAGGTTGTCACAAATGTTAAATGATTTATGTAAACCATGAAACTGCTACTGCTGCTACCATTAATACCGCTGCAATAATAACAGCTTACATGTACTGAGTGAATCCTATGTGCCAAGTAGTTGGCTAAATTGCAAGTAAGCAATTAATTTTGAGAATAACCTTCTGAGGTAGATGTTGTAAAAATTATATTAATTTTATGATGAAAATCTTTATATTATTTTGCTTCTCAAAGTAGCTATTCAAGTTACATGAACGTTTAATATAATAAAATGATTCAAACACACTATTATACTCTGAGGCTTTCACATAATCAAGAAGACCAGCAATTGGACTGACTGGGCAAAGTCTCCTATAGGAAGAGTAATAATGGATTGTCTGAATGGGGATTATCTAAATAGTCCCGTGGAGGAAGAATTATATTTAACAGGATAAACACTGTGGTCAGCAACAGTCCTGAAGGGTGAAACAGAACCATAAAGGGAACCAAATAACTAGAAAGAAAGTCCTGATATTTTTTTCCAGTCAGGAGATTGTTTCAAAAATATTCACATAGCACCGATGAGGTACTATGAGTGAAAGAGCCTATGGTCAAAATAGTTGGGGAAATACTAAATATAGCATTACTTTCTTTTTCTTCACATTGCATTTTGTCACATTCAAAGCATAGGAAAATTTTACAATAAAGCAAGCCATCCAAAATCCCTTCTTCCAGCTTTTTGAAATGTGCTTCATTGCTGAGTATTATCACTATATTGTGCAACATCTACAGGAACATCTGAAACACATCCAGCTGTAACCCGGCACCAGACTTAAAATTTGTCCAACACTGAGCTCACTGCTACTCTCCTCAGCCTCTGGTCACCACATCTACTCTCAATTTCTATGAAGTTTTTTGTTGCTGTTGTTCTACATATAGATGAGATCATTACTTGTTTTTCTGTACCTTAATGTACTGTAGTTCCAACCCTGTTGTTGAAAACAACAGAATTTATTCATTTTTGTGCCTGAAGAGTATTAAATTGTGTATATGTGCTACATTTTCTTTCTCCATTCATCAATAGAAAGGCACATATGTTGTTTCCATTTCTTCACTATTGTCAATTCTTCTGCAATGAACACAGAAGTGCAGGTATCCTTTCACAGACTAATTTCATATTCTTTGTATGTATTACCACTAGAGAGATTGTGAATCATTTGGTAGTTTTGAGAAATTTCTATACTGTTTCTCATGACTGTTAGTTCACATCCCATCAACAGTCTAAAGTGGTTCCCTTGTTTTCACATCTTCAGTAACACTTGTTATCTTTAGTATTTTTTGTAGTAGTGATTCTTACTGGGATGAAGGGATAGCTCTTTATAGCTCTGATTAACTTTTGCATTTCTGTTGTTTGCAACTACAGGGCTGAACTACAGTAAATTAATTTGATAAATGTCCATGTGGGTCTGTTTCCCATCTTAATTATGCTATTTGGTTTGCTCTTTTTTGAAATCTTTATATATTATACATATTTATCTCTTGTCAGATGTAAAGTTAAGAACTAAACATGCCTTCTCATCCTTTAGCATGCATAGTGTTTTATACTCATTCTTTGATTATGTCATAGACTACATGAGTTGCAGAGTCAAACCTCAGTGCCAATTAAATTAGAAGGATTGATTAGAAATTACTTCCTTTACATACTGCTGTCTTATTTTGTATAAAAAGCTTTATTAGAACACAGCTGCATCTATTTGTTTGTACCATATCTATGGCTGCTTTGACATTTAATAGCAAGACTAAGCAAATGAAACCATAAGCCTAAAACATTTACTATGTTCCTCATTGAGAAGAAGCTTATAGAATTTCTGATCTAGACTATGAAGCCTTAGCTCTAAAGCAGGGGTTAATCCCCCAAAGCCATAGCTAGTGCCACATATGAGAAAGATGGAGGGAGGCTATGTACTGTGCCCCCCTTATTCCTTGATGCTCATAACTTCAGCTTGGGCCATAAAAAGATATGGTAAGGCCCACAAACTGAGTGAGAGGATTATTATACCACAACTCATTTATAATAGTAAAGCATTGTCTAACTTGATTGCAATGCCTTTCACATTATTTTTGAAAATTTTTAACTCTACATGGTTGTAGGATGGCTCAGTCAAGTTAATAACAGCTTCTTCAAGGTTTGGTAAACTGAAACAGGTCACATAACAAACTCTGTTTATCCAAAGAGTTAAGAAGCAGTGTACTTCATGAATATGTCAAGTATGGCAAGAAAAATGGTTGGAACTTTGCATAATTGATAGGATTGTTCTATAGAATTAAACAAAAGGTGATTCTATTAAGCAATGAAATATGGCCTTTGAAGAGCCACAAAATCTAACCTTAAATTTCTAGGGTTTTAGTTAGAGCACTTCAGAGCATTCAACAAAGCTCTGGCTGCTTCACAATTTAATTTACTTAACTATTTATGTACTTCTGAAATTCTGCCACAGTTCTTATGTTCTAACCTGGTCTTTAGATTGTACATAAAACATGCAGTGTTTGTAATCTCTCTCTCCAGATCACTCCTCACTTCATGCTTTTTGGTGAAATGTAAGGCACATTACTCTATGGTGACTTTACAAGAAGAGTGCAAAAGGAAAAGGGAAACTAACGTATATTGAACATTTCTCATGAGATGGATACTTTTTTGGGTATTTTAACACTTTAAATATGTTATTTTCTTAATTTTTCTTTCTCCCTTATGGAAGCAAATTTATTATTCTGTTTTACAGATGAGTAAATAAGAATCAGACAAATGATTTCACTTTATGTTATTTATGATAGATTGTTAAAGCCTGGGGCTTAACTATCTCCAACAAGACATCCACCTCACTTGGTACGGGGCCCAGAGAAGCAACTTATCTCTCCAAGAGTAACTTCTATGGTTCTCTAATTCCAGAAATAAACATCCTGCTCCTTTTTGAGAGTGTGTTCTGAGCCATCTCCGATCCCAAAACTCCACAATAATCTGTTTGGGTTACTTTTCTATCATTTCTGGGAAAAAATACCCAACACCAAAAATTAAGGAAAGAAAGGTTTATTTAGCTCTCAGTTTTTGGAAGTTTCAGTCCATAATCAGCTGGCTGCAAGGCAGAGTAGCATGGCACTGGGGCAATGTTTCAAGGCAGCAGCCAAATGAAAGGGGTAACAAGTCTCTTCTCCTCCTTTATATTGTACACAGGCCACCCCCCACCAAGGCAGGCGTAGCACTCACAAAATCTTTGTGCCCTCCTCTTGCACAGGATGAGAATATTTACAAAGTAAGGATGCTTCCTGCCTGCTGAGTCTCTTAGTTAAATTTCTAAACTTCTCAAGTTGACACAATGTATCAATCATAACAATCCACCCCTTATCAACTTGGCAACCAGACATTTATTAAAAATCAGTCTCTAGATACAAACGTATGCTTATTCTTAACATCTTGCAACTTGAATATTACAACACAGCTTAAAACTCCTTAAGAACCCGAATTAAGTCTATCAATATTATATTACATTCAAAAGATAACATTTTGTCCTTGGACCCCCAAAGACTCATGCACATCCCTTTATGCAAAAGACATTTAGTCCAACTGCTAGAGTTGCCAAAGTCCTAACAGTTTCAGCATTGCTGAAAACTTCATGTCCCAAGTATCCTTTAAAATGGAAGGTAAATCCTTAGGTACATGCATCTGTACAAATGCAAACAAGGTTATTTTCATTCCAAATATTACAATCAGGAGGATACCAAGGATTGGAACTAAAGAGGTCCAAATTACAGCAGGGCCAACATTAAGTCCTGTAGTTGCACCAGCATCTGAAGCAATCTGTGGCAAACTGTGAGCTCCAAAGGACTTTGAGTGGTTCCACCCCTTCAGCACATCTGGTGGTTACAGATTCCATGGCTTCTCTCTTAGCCTGGCTTTGCTCTGTCCTGGCAGCTTTCCTTAGATGATCCACCCTCCTGACTTTTCCAAACTTCTGGTATCTCCACTGCACCTTTGCTTTCACATTCACAGCTTTACACACTGCTCTCTCAAGGGGACTCTGCCTGGCCTCCCAGGCCTTCTGAAATTGGGGTGGAAGCATTTTTATCCTCAGAAGCCATGCATTCTGTATGCACCTACAACCAGGGTCATATGTGTGATGCCAAGGTTTACTGCCACCTGGAGCAGTAGCCAGGCTTTCCTCTTGGCTGTAGGGGTCGAGTGCCTGGATCACAGAGCACTCTGAACCTAATTCCCAGAAGCAGATTCTCTATTCCACTGTCATTCTGAAGCATGGTATTCTGTGGCTTTTACTTCAATGCAAACTTTTCCACTTCTGCAGTTTTGAGGCTGGAAAGCATAGAGACCCACTGCCTCTTCCTGTAATGCCTACAGGCCATCTTTTTTATTTTTTTTTGTTCCTTCTCAGAAATCAAGATCTCGGCTGTATCTTTATAGTCCACAACTTTATTGGAGCTTCCTTTCTATGCCAAACTCACAATGTTTTAAATCATTCTCCTGGGATCTTTGCTCTTGATTCAAAACATAAATCTGGCTAAAAGTCCCCAACAAAAGTCATGCCATTACCTCAATGTTAGACTGCCTTGAAATTTCTTTTGTCAGGTTAGTTAGTCCACTGCCCTTCATCTCCATCTCAGGCAGTCTCTGAATGTAAGCAAAGTGCAAGCAAACTTTCTTCCAAGCCATAGCACACGTCATCTTGAGTCCAGCACTCAGTGCTGTCCTGTCCAGCAGAAACCTCCCTAGCCTAGTTTTTACCAGCAGGATTTCTATCAGCCTTCTGGTCTCCTGAGTTCTGACCAGAATCTTCGATGCAGAAAAGCCTAAGGTATTCCAGCTCTATACATTCAGGTGACATCTCTGAACTTTTCCAAACTCTTCTCATAAACCATTTCCTAAGACTCTTGAAACACACAGTCAGAAATAGTCATAGCAACCATCCCACTCCTGGTACCAAATTCTGTCTTGGTTACTTTTCTCTCATTGCTGGGACAAAATACCCAACACCCAAAATGAAGGAAGGAAATTTTTATTTAGCCTACAGTTTTTGGAAGTTTCAGTGCAAAATCAGCTGGCTGTAAGGCAGGGAGGCCTGGCACTGGAGCAACACTTCAGTGCAGCAGCCAGAGCAAAAGGGGTAACAAGCCTCTCCTTTGCATTGTACACAGGGCACCCCTGCTCCGGGGCAGGTGTAGCACTCACAAAATCTCCTTGCCCTCCTCTTGCTCTCAAGATCAGGATATTTACAAAGTAAGGATCCTGGCTCCCTGATGAGTCTCTCAGTTAAACTTCTAAACTTCTCAGCTGACACACTATATCAACCATAACATCACCCAAGTGCTTCACCTACCTCCAGCCCCCAGTAAATCTTTCTGTTTCCTGTTTTGTGTACACAGATGCTCCTTCACATCAGCTATTGATTTGTCATTTTACCCACCTCCCAAACTCCTAGCCCAGCCAGAATTAATAAAAGTACTTCTACTTCTTTGTTTTCCCCCAAGAGTGCTTGCATCTCTCCTGCAGCACTCCCTTGCCAGAAATAAAAGGCCTATTTTTTCGTTCCTTTGTCTATCACACCAAAATTCTATCAGTTCCACTGATATTTTACATCTTGGTTTTATTTTTTTAGACATAAGTATAAATAATTTTATTAATCATATTTCTTTTTTATGATATATATATATATATATATATATATATGCTGTCACCATTGGTTTATGAATGATTTCATTCTTTTATTTGTTGGTTTAACAGTCCAATAATTAAATACCTAAAAATTGATCACTGAGAGCACAAGTTAGGACTATGTGTCCTTCTTCCTTGGGATTTCATTGTTTTCTTTGGAAAGCCTATACATACTTTATGTATATATTTGGTAAAACTAAGTTGAAAAAAACTTTTAAACTTTAACCAATGTTATCTCAGAAGATCTATGAATTTTCAAGGCCTTGTAGAAATATTTTTGTGGAGTCACTGTAAATAATTTGGTCTGAGTCATCCCAACTAGCATACCAGATTCTTAATATCATCTTAATTTAATGTGAACCCATAAAGATAATATTTTCTGACCTGCAAAACTATCTGCTTAGCAGGCTGCCCTCCCGGAAACTGGTCCATGCCACAAGGCCTCAGAAAACATCATACACATAAGTCCGTTGTACTGTATGCAGGGTACTACCCACCCACCTCCAGGGAGGGTGTGGCAATCACAAGATCTCTGTGCCTCCCTCTTGCGCAGGTTCAGAATGTTTACAAAGCTAGGGCCCTGGCCCTCTGCTGAGTCACTTAAACTTGTAAACTTCTCAAGTTAACACAATGTGTCAGTCATAACAGCCCTCTTCCTGGCTGTCAGCAGGCTACCTTCTTACCATGCCCTCATATGATACACTGGGAGAGCTCTTCTTTTCTTCTTTAATAATGGCATTATTCTCAGCATGGGAACTCATCCTTATGTTTTCATCTGAACCCAATACCTTCCAAATACAGCACACTGGTGGTTAGCACTTTAACATTTGAATTTTAGCAATACAGAATTCATTCATTGACATGTTCATTTTCTCAAGCTGTTACATATTATTACTTCTACCTTGAATGAGCTATGTCTCTTCTAGAGTCTCCACAAATCTATCTAGGAGTGTCTGCACCATTTCCTCTCTTCTAGATCAAATTCTAATCTGCATTTAATATCATAGATATTGCATAGTATTCACAATAATATTCAGAATTCAAAATTTCCCTAGCAGTTATTGCAAATATTCCTTAGGAAACTTTCCCTTTCATTGTAAAATACACCCTGCTAAGTCAATTTAAGGTAGATGTTCAGTCACAAATTTATGAGTCTTAATACCAAACCTTTAATGAAAGAAAAACATTTATTTGCATGGTATGAGTAACATAACTGAAAAAGCCAGAAGAATTTGAAAAGAGTAAGAAGAGGCAACAGAAAGAGCATCAAAGCATGATTGTATGTTGTGCTATTATACACAGTCCTTTCAAGTTCAGTGGTAACATGCTGGAGATATAAACCATCCCATTTCCAGCATCATTCAATGTTACCTTTGTAAAGTAGACATAAAAAGTATGTGATGAAAATAGGGAAAAGAGCAACTTATTGAAATTTGCCATTAAAATTGGAATCTGATGCCTGGCATTAAAACTATGATGTGTTATTAATTTATTTTCTTTCTTTTTTTTTTTTTTTTTTTTTTTTTTTTGGTCCTGGGGATCAAACTCACGACTGCACACTTGCAAGGCAGGCACTTAGGCTGCTGAGCTAAATCCCCAGCCCCTGTTATTAATTTCTTAACTCAGGGTCCTTTGTTTGACCAAGCAAGATACATTGATCAGGAACAAACATCACTTTTAAAGATACTTTGTTTAGGATTGTTTCAAACAAAATTACTTTGAAGCAGCAAATTCACTTTTGACATTGTCTTCTATGTACTTATATAGAGAAAACAAATCAATGAAATGATTAGAAAGGTTTGCAGCTCAGGGAACACTACGTCACAACATGGGTTAGTGGCATTCAAAAAGAGTAAAAACAGGAGAACTATTTGCACCTTCTCAGACCCAAGTAAATAGTCACCAAGAGCTCTAATTCAGTAACCTATCTTTTTGAATGGAGTACTAAGAGATGAAAAAGCTGATCTTAGTTACCAGTCCTATGTAAAATAACCATACGATTCATAGACCAAACTAAAAGTAATTTGAAACTAAAAAGATGATGAAACTTTACAATTAATAACTTAACCAGGAAAATGCTATAAATTCTGTGACAGTTAGCTTTCCTATTGCTGGCACAAAATACCTAATGCCACCACCTTAAAGAAGGAACGGTTCTTTGGCTCACAATTTCAGAAGGTTTAGTACCTCACTTTCTGGCTCCAAGGTGTAAGTGCCCTAGTAGAAAGCATAATGGAGCAAAGCTGCCCACTTCATGAAGGTGGGGAAGCAGAGGATGGAAAAAAAGCAGCGGGGATGAAGCAGTCAGAGACCAGAGGTAATTCCTGATGTGACACTCTCACAGCCCAGACAATCCCAGAAAGGTGCTTTACTGCTCTTCCAGGTGCATCATAATCCAGTCAGATGGACAAGTGCAAATAACTGATATAAACCAAGACTGTTCTGAGCAAACTGGGATCCAAAATATTAGTGAGAAAATCATGCCATGGTTGCTGTATCACTTCCTATGATATAGAAAGTTTTGTACCAACCTATAAACTACCGATTTCAGTATCTGTGCTGATAAAAATCGTAAATGTGCATCAGTCCTGTGAGGATATAGAACTTACTACAAAGCCCACAGAGTGAAAACCCGTGTCCTAATGATTATGCTATAGATACATGGTCATTTTTATTATTGTATAACTAGTTCTTTTAAAAATATAGTCATGTTGGCTTTGAGGCATAGAATTTAATGCTAAAGTATGTAAACTGAGTTAAATGTTGCAATTACATACTATAATGAAAGTGATTAATAACTCCAACTTTTTCAAATGTTTGCAGTATTTTCTCATACTTATTTGCTTCTAAGAAATCTAAAAGTTTTTGGATTTTTCTTTTCCTTTTTTTTTCAGATGATGTGCTGGTACTATTGTTAAGTTTTACTGTTTTTCCTGGCAGCCCAGAAAGATAAGGAATTTCAAAGCTGTATGAACATTTTATTATTATGTATTAAAGTACTCATTAAGATACAGAAGGAAGACATTGTTAAACTTGGAGTTTATTAAATCTTTTTTGTTGAATAGAGTTTGTCATGGAAAATATATCCATGTGATTGTATTTTGTAATATTGAATGGAAAAGAAATGGAAAAATAAATTATAGCTAAAAATAAAACCATAAATATACAAAGTGATGATTCTGAGCAATCAATTAATTTAATTGACTAAATTAATTTCAATTTACATTTGTTTCTTGCTTAAAAACAGAAGGAATATAAACCTCCAACATTTTAGGAGGAAGAATATTTATTATAAGTCATCAGAAATGGAAGTTAGAGGAAAGGATCAAAAGCAGACTACAACTACCTTGGAAGAATCTTCTAAATGCTCAAAGTTGCAACTACAAGAAATCTCTGCAGAGAAAATTGGATATTGGTTTTCCTTTGCAACCTATTCTACATCAATTTCTCTAAAGAACTTGCTAAATAGATGGTGATTTATTTTTTCAGAGAGCAAAAGAATTCCATCAAAAATACAAACAATAACATGATAATCTACATACAAAACTCCAAAAGACTTCTAGATTTAATAAGCAAATTCTGTAGCATAGCCCGATACGAAGTCAATACACAGAAATGAATAGCATTCCTGTACACAAACAACAAAGAGAGAGAAATTAGCAAAACCATACCATTCACAAAAGCATCCAGAAAAAGAAATATATTTGAATTAATCTAACAAAGGAAGTAACGGACCTATATACCGAAAATTATAGATAGGACTCGGAAAAAGGATCTTGAAGAAGATATCAGAAAATGGAAAGATATCTCTTGTCATGGATAGGAAGAAAAAACATAGTGAAAATGGCCATATTCTCAAAATTACTATACAGATTTAATGTAATCCTGATCAAAATATCCTTAGAATACTTCAAAGAACTAGAGAAAATAATCCTAAAATCCATTTAGAGCTAGAAGATACCTAGACTAGCAAAGGTAATCCTGGGCAACAAAGGTAAAGCAGGAAGCACAATTTCTGACTTGAAAATATACTACAAAACTACTGTAATAAAATCAGCATAATACTGGCAAAAGTACAGACCTGAAGGTCAGTGGAAGAGATTAGAATATGTAGACACAACTACAAACGCACTTAACCACCTTATCTTTGACACAGGGTCAAATGTGTTTCTTGGAAGAAAGATAGCTTGTTTAATAAATGATGTCAGGCAAATGGGCTCTCTACATGCCAAACATGAAAACTACACCCATGCCTACCAAATGCACTAAAGAAAAATGAATCAAAGATCTAAATATCAACAGAAACACTAAATATATTGGAACATAGAATAGGCAGAACTCTTGAAGACATAGGTGTAGGTAGAGACTTCATGAACAAAACCATGGGAAATACTTCAAAGAATCAACAATTGAGAGCTCATCCTATTAAAAAACTTCCACACAGTAAAAGAAATCAGCAACAAAAAGTCAACACACAGAGTGGGAAAAATTTTTAGCCATTCGTTCCTCAGATAACATATAAAGAATTGAAAAAAACAGCAGACCTCTCAAATTCAAAGAACCAATCTAAAAATTGATATCTGGGATGAATACACATTTCTCAGATGAAGAACTACAAGTGACAATGTAGTTCTCTCATGTAGTTCTCTCAATTTATCTCATGATAAATGCATGAGAAAATGTTCAGCATCACTGGTCATTTGAGAAATTCAAATTAAAAGAACACTGAGATTCCATCTTACCCCAGAAAGAATAGCTATCATTCAGACATAAACCAATAACAAATGCTGGAGGGGCTGTAAGGAAAACGTTGGTGGGTCTCCACTCCTGGTGGGAGTGTAGACTGGTACAAATACTGTGGAAATTGGTGTGGAGATACCTCAAAAAACTAGAATTAGCAGTCCCATTCTACCCAGCTATTCCCTTTTGGAGTATCTTCTCAGAATTAAAGTCATCACACAACAGTGATACATGTGTACCCTTGTTTATAGCAGCCCAATTTGTAATAATTGAATCTTGGAAACAGCCCAAGCAACCATCAATCATAGAATGGAATAAAAAGTGGTGGTATTTTATACATGGAGTACTACTCAGCCATAAAGAAGGATAAACTTTAGATTTTTTTAGGTAAATGGATGCAACTTGAGACCATACTCATAAGTGTAATAAAACAGACTCACCTGTGTAAACACAAAATTGTTTCCCTTGTTTGAGAAATTGAGTGTACATAAAATCTAAAATGTACAATAGATATCATGAAATGGAAAGACATTTTTCAAAAGATAAAAGGAACTCAGATGGGTGAAAGGGGAAAGGACAGTAGGAAAAAGGGAAAAAATGCAAGTCAGTTATACTATTAATGTCTCTCAGTTCATTAAAAAGAAAGGTTTGTACCAATATCAATTGGAGACATTTTTATGCTCATATATTGTACCCTGAGTAACTACTTTAAAGATAACAACATGTAATATATTAACTATTGTTATTCCATACTTTGTTATAAAATTTTGTTTTACCCTTTTTCCACAAAATAAAGCAATATAAATCAAGGATAATGTCGGCAGGTGATGGATCAAAGTCAGATTTAAAATAGAAAGACTAAGAAAAATGAGAATTAAGCAGGTTTAGTGGCATATGCCTGTAATCTCAGCTACTGGAGGAACTGTGACAGGAAAAGTACAAATTTGAAACCAATCTGAACAATTTAGCAAGACTCTGTTTCAAAATTAAAAGTAAACAGTTTTGGGAATGAAGCTCAGTGGTAGAGCTGATATAGCACATGTAAGACTTTAAGTTCAAAAGAAACACAAGAGAACAATTTATTTCTTGCCTTTCTATAAAAAAGTAGAAAAAAACATGCCAAATTTCAGTTATTCAGTTGAATATTATGATGTCCATAGAATTCTTTAATTAGAAGTTGTTTGCGTCTTGTGAAGTATTTCATGTTTTATTTATTTTTTGCTTTTATTCTCTTGTATATTCTACTTCTTAGAGAAAGGAATGTAAATTATTTTGGCCTGGTCATTGACATTATTTATTGATGGCCAGTAAAAGAACTTGCCCTCACACAACTTTGATTCTCCTTTTTCCCATTTGATTTCATGGCTATTGAAGTTAAATTATAATGATAAAAAAGTCATATCACAGTGATATATGTGCACTCATGTTCATAGAAGCACAATTTGTAATAGCTAAATCTTGGAAACAACCAAGATGCCCATCAATTGCCGAGTGGATGAAAAAGATGTGGTATTTTTATACAGTAGAATATTACTTGGGTATAAAAAAGGATGATCTTGAGGCCTTCATGGGTAAATAGATACAACTTGAAACTATCCTCATACATGAAATACATAAGAATCATATTTATAAATATCACATTGTGTCTCTAGTGTAAAAAGAAATAAGAACTGTAGGAATAATAAAATCCAAATGTGTAATTGCTATTGTAAAAAAGAGAGGAAGAGAAAGTGCTCTAAAGGATATAACTGCATGTATGTTTAAGTGTGTAGGACTGATAACCATTTTACTAAGTTTTTGTTGGATCGTTGAAGAGAACTGTTTGCAAGTCTCACTGTTTGAATGTCCACTTTATATGCTTTAATTTTGTAACTTGAACAACTATTTCTAAGAGAACAATATGTAACTTATCAACTAGTAATTTCTTACTGTTTATTTTTTTTTAATTCTGTATTGTTTCTACCCTCTTTCTGCTTTGTTTTTTTTCTCTTTAAATAAAAGTTTTTAAAAAGACAAAGAATTGCCAATGAATCCCAACATTCTGGACATAACACTTGTCCTGCTACCACTCTCTGTATGTCTGTCACACTTCCCCACCTTTTCACCTCAGCTTACCTCAAAGCGATGTCCACAGGACACACCCAGAAATATGATTCGTGAAGGAATCCCCTGCTGCCTTTTAAGCCAATTAATGATTTCCAAAATATTTCCTCATTTGTCTTCTAATTTAAACCTCACAAAAGCCATGTGGAATAGTCCAGATAATACCCTTAATTTTATGTTGAATGAGAAAATAGTTTTTGAAAATAGTTTGATATGTATAAAATTGTCTTATAATTATGCTCTAGGACTGAGATTTCCACCTAGATTTTTGTACGCCAATGGTAGTTCTTCCTCTTTCTTACTTTAAATTATTGAAGCCTATCTTAATCAGTTATGTTTTCAAAAGCGCTTACTGAAACAGCATCTTGGCTTTTGTGAGATGGCAGCGACCATATTCAACTTCTGAGTAACCACTAATTGTATTGCACTATACGACACTGTCCTTGCTTATCTGGGTAGATATGTGGAAACTATGCTAATACTTTCACAGGCTGTCACAACTGCAAAGAAGAAAACTGAGGGAAAAAAGAACTAAGGTGATATAACTTAGAAAACAGCAAATAAAATTTTTTTCAAGGGGAACATTTGCAAGTCGTGGGTATGTGTAGCCTATATTTACAAGGTTTCCAATGAAAGGTGATCACCTCATTTAGAAAGAGCGTTGGGTTTAAGAGATAGATACAGCTTGATACAACTGTCTTACAACTATCTGGATGCCACAATTTGCTCTTGCTACCCACCTGTCACTTCTCAGTGGACTCTGGTGGCCTCTATAAACAAAGTGATAGGATCTTAGAAAATACATCTTGTGGGAGAGCACTAAGTTAGTATAGTCCCACCTAGAGCTTCAAGTCTATCTGTTCAGTTGTCAGCCTTCCCTGCAGCTCGTTTTCATGTTTGCAAATCATAACTTTGTCAAGTCTATGCTTCCCTTGCGGCAAACTCCAAATATTCTATAAAAAGATGTCTTTCAATTGATAGAGGATTATTGGTGTGTTTAGTAAGTGTGTGTGTGTGTGTGTGTGTGTCTATGTGTGTGTGTCTGTGTGTAGTGGGAGTATGGGAGTGTGTGGGTAGAAGATGAGGGTGGAGCATTTATATTTTATCTAGGAAAGAGGATGTTGGGATTGAACACAAGGCATCACATTTATTAAGCAAGTGCTCTACCCCTGAGTTATAGTCTCAGCCCCACAAAAATTGGATTTTTTTGTTATGAGGTAGACTTGTTTCCAGACGAGTAAGGTTAAAGTAGAGACAATACATAAAAGTAAAAGAAAATAAACAATATAACTTTCGTTAGAGGAACATTAGAGAGCATATCCAATTGTGTAGTTCATAGTTCATTATAGTTTTGGATAGGCATACTTTCAAAAGAGTTTATGACACAAATTCAGTTCCAGACACAAATTAGGAGTTATTAGGAGTCTCTCTCTAATTGTCGCAATAGTACTTTGGGCTTTGATTGACATTAAATGAGGGAAGTTTATGAGGCAATTGTGGAATTACGTGGATTGCTGTGACAGGTATGTCAGCTTGTTTGGCTTGTGAACTACCTAAGGGATTAGAAAAAGACACTTCTTGTGTGTCTGGGTGTGACATGGAAGTGTGACCTTGTGGTTTATATATGGTTATTGGTCCTTTCCTCTGTGATACTTATTTCAACCCATTATCTCCTAGCTACTATAAAGTAAGCAGTATTCTTATTCAAAGCCCTGAATCCATGATATTTCTGTCTTTTTGCCAGTCGACCATGACTGAACCCTCTGAAACCATGAGCTAAGCAACATGTGTGTATGAGGATCATGTCCCAGTGACAGGAAGGCTGATCAATGTAGAAAAATCTGTACTAGAGAAGAGAGGTTATTGTGATGACTGTAACTGACCATGTGATTCAAAAGCTTTTCAAATGTTTTGCAAAAGAAATTTGGAAATGTGTGGAGATACAAGCTAGAAATGTTGTTAATGGAGCCTGTTGGGTGTTTCTTGCCATAGGTCAGACCAGAATTATGATAGTTACCTGGAGAATAAAGGCCAGGCTCATGAGGTTTCAGTTGGGAATGAGGACTCTATTGGTAATTGAACTGCATGTTCATTTCATATTAACAAAACATTTATCTAAATTTTGTCCATGTCCTGAGACTTTGCAGGAGGCTAAAATTAAGAGTGATGGACTAATTGATCTGGTCAAGAAGGTTTCAAGACAGTTCAATGCTTGGGCTGTGAAATAGGTACATTGGTTGCTTTCGGCCATATTTATAAGAATTGGGGCAAAAAATGTAGAAAAAATTGAAAAATATGGATTCAAAAGGAATCATGTTAAAGTTGGAATCAAAGCAAGTGTAATTGCTGAGACGTGTCATTAAAAATATCCAAGTATTCTGAACAAGGACCAGAAGAAAGATGCCTTGAAGCATCTCATAAATCACCAGTACCCCATCCATCATGAGCTCAAGGATTCAAAATTATAATCTTTTCATTTGGGAATGAACTTCCAGAAGTGCTTGCCTGGGAAGGTCCCATAGAAAATTATTTCCCTTGGATTCATTCCACCATGCTTAGTTATCCAAGTGCTCAGAGAACACTGCAACCATTTTCTGAGGGGCCCTGGCTACAGCTTCCATGGACAGTAATCTTTGTGCTATTGATATAATGCTGATTTTACTGGCATATAAAATTTAAGAGTTCTGAGGTAAGGAAGGCTTCTACCAACATTCCAAATGAAGGCCTGAAGGCAAGGTAAGAAATCCCTGAGATTTTAGTGTATGAAACTATGGAAATGAACCTAAAGTTTGTTGGACACTTCAGAAAGTTGGACTTGTCAGGAATGTTAAACATTTGCCAAGGAAATCTACAGACAGCAGCAGAACGCAACAGGAGTCAGCTCAAGAGAGGGGACATGTGGGCTTTGATAAGCAAAATAATAAGGATAGTCCACCCAAACCCTTTGGAACTCACATGTCCCCACCATACATTGGATATGATGTTACAGGCTTAATGATTTCTCTGCTTGGTTTTGGTCTGGCTTTGGTCCAATTCTTCTATTCCTCCCTTTTGGAATGGGAATGCTTGTCCTTACCCTGTACATTGTATATTGAGACTATGTATCTTGCTTTCAGAATTTTACTGTTTCACAGCTAAGAGTTTGCCTGGAGTATCAGAGGGGATTTTAGACTTACTCTTTCTAGAAGTACTGAAACTTTAAAGACTGTGGGAAGGGTATTTTCAGTTGTAAAACGGATTGCTGAAATATGTGAGGATTCTTCTGAAATTGTTATTACCCTTGTTTGAAGATTAAGTACAGTTTAAACTGATGTACATGTGTGTTAAAGTGACAAGGGGTGAAATGTAGCAAGCTTAATTGTTAAGTTGATTTGCCTCGTAGCTTCCTGTAGGATTAGTAAAACATACTTTCAGGTGTGTCTGGGTGGTGATGGAGGTGTGATGTTTGGATGTATCTGGACCCTGCCCCTTTCTGTTTGGTGTTCATTCCAATCTGCTCTGCTTCCTGGCTGCCATAAAGTGAGCAACATTCCTCCACCAAACTCTTCTTCCAGGGTGTTTCTGTTTTGGAGCCAGGTGACTGAATATAGGACACCCTGAAACTTTTCCCCCTTTAAATTATGGTTGTCAGATATTGTGCCTGAGTGATGGGAAAGTTGACAAATACAGTTCCAGAATTTCAACTTGTCTTCTGTGATGATCACCCTAAATCTAGTACATAAAATCTAAAATCTTATTGTTCTTTTCTATCCCTTCATTGTTCTTTAGCAGGGTTTAATAATGCTCTTTTCTTTGGCTTGGAGAAATTCTTGATGGTTAATAGTGTTGAGATTTTACATGTCTTCTCCTATCTTATTATTGACTTTGGACTAATAAGCTAGTAAAATTCTTTTTCAAACTTTTTGAATAGATCCTTGACATATTCTTTTTTAGTCATCCATGGCACTTCCAAAATTCTGCTTTCATAGGACAGAAAAAAAATCAGGTTTTACAAAGACAATTGTACCCTTCAGTCTCTAGAGCCTATGGTTTTTCCTTCTTATGCCAAATTTTTCAATGAAAATCAAAACAAAACAAAAAAGAATGAATAAAAATATAACATACAGCCAAATGAATCTCAGTCAATTGAAGATTATGCACCTAATTCATTCTCCAAATGTCCTTTAACAGAAGACAGAAAGCCATAAATTATAAGTGGAGTAACTGTAAAACCCATATTTCCCAGGACATTCTGTCTTACACTGTCTTCACATTCCATCAGCACTCTTTCCACTCTACACAGTGTCTAGGCTTGTTCAGCTAAGTATAACAATGAGTAATTTTCATGTCCAAATTTAGGTTGTACATTATACGTAACACACACAATGTAGGTGAAAGTCGAGTCATTCTAGAGGTGGAGTGCAGACTTAATTACATGCATAGTATATGCCCTACTACGTATATTTATAGCAGGAAGTTTAGTTCTTACCCTCTATAGCTGTTTCCTAATAAACAAAATATTTTATAAATATTGGCAAAGAAAATAACAAATTGTAACAAGCAAAAAAATTTATAAATGAGAGTCCTTGAACTCCTGCAAAGTTCAATAGTGAGAAAGATAGTAACATAGACCTATATCCCTAGCTTAAACAGTTACTAATAATAATTTAGAAGGCAAATACTTTATGTAGAAAGCATACTTTCCTTTGAAGTGCATGACCTATTGATTTCATGTATGTGGGACCTAAAATACACTACATAAAGAAATTGACAGTCTCTCCTTTGGTCTTGGTTAAAAAGGACATCTTCCTGATTATTACTCAGCAGAACACCCTACCAACCTTTAGAGAACCAGATGCCAAATCCATCATCACCTAAACACCTTAATTCTGTGCTCTATATTTTCCTAGTTTGAAATCTGACTCACACTGACCTCCTACATTTCAGAATTTTATCAAAGAAGAGATTTCTTTTCCTAAGTCAAACCCTTCAAAATCTAGTAATTCACAAAGTGGTTCCCATTTATTTTCATTTGTAATTTCAGTACCACTTTCACTTCCTGCTTATGTCTGCTATCACTTCACTTATCTCTCTTCTATTTTTTCATTTCTTTTTTTTTCCTTTCTACCAAGCAAAGAATCATCTATATTCTCACGTAATGGATTCTTTTAGTATACGACTTGCAAGTTCTTTTCCTGTTGCCAGAAACCCAGTATTACCAACTATATTGTATAGGTTTGCTGGCTCACGTAATAAAATATATTCGTACCCTTTTCACTTTTTATTGTATGTGTATTTCAAGTCATTACCACAACACTGCCACAATCAACTTGACAGAAAGCAATGGAAGTTCAGAAGAAGTATTTGCAAAAATCTTTCGTGAATGGCCCAATTAAGATTTGTTCTTGTTATACTCACAGATTGGTCTAGTTTCTATCATTTTAATGTTGATAAATTAATGTAAATGGATCATTTGGGAGAAATCTGTCCTACTTTTGTTATTTGAATCCCCATTTTATATTTCTTTGTGTTCCTAAGGTGTATTATTAAAACAGTTTGTTTACATGTTTCTCAAGTATATACAAAATGTGCTGCTGGGAAGACTCAATGTTTTTCAAATGTAAGGCAGATAAGATTTTTTTCAATTTAATGTGCTAGGAAAGTAAACTAATCATGTAATTTTACTCACTGCACCCAAGTTTACTTTGTATGCTATAGTCAAAGAATCATTGTTTGTATTGTTCATACATTGTCACTGAATAATAACAACTGAAAAGTTATATAATGCATAATTAGAAGTCAGCCATACATGATCTTGAATTTCTGTGCATTTGATAGCCACAGGTAAAAATCAAGACATATGTAGACTACCATCTGCTTAACCTATGACTTTCTGCAGCTTTTCTTATCATTCAATTTAACAACTTGTAATGTTCAAATATAAAACATCGAATTGCATAATGGAATATACCAACAAGGTAGAAGAGATGGTGTCCAATAAATGAACACATGAAAAAATCTATTAAACACGTTTAAAAGAAAGAGGTAAAGATAATGAAGCACCAGTAATTTATTTTGTAATAGCAAAGTATGTGAAAACCATTAAGTAGAAGAACTTTCACAAGGTTATTGACTAAGATAATAATCATTCCAGTCTAAAGTATCTCCAGTGTCCCTTGGGTAGTATCAAAACAAATTATCATAGTCATTAAAAATTTTGAAAAATTATATGTAAAGTGGATAAAATTCTAATTTATCACAGTTGTTACAAGCATTAAGTAAGATGATGACAATAATGAATTTCAAACAATGTCAGCACATAGTACATGCTCAGTAAATGTTAGATATTTTTGAAGTTAACAGTGAATGAGCTGGCGGAACTATTTCAGAATGTCATCTATTGTTTCCATAGTGTAGGATTTGAATTAGAGAAATATGAAATGACAAATGTTTAAAATGAGGCTTAGATGCACCCACATTCATTAACATTTTTGTCATCTCAGAAAAAGTGTATGTACAATAGGATGCATCTCCTTGATAAACATAGGAAAAACACCAAGTTTTCTTCAGATAATTCAATTACTCTTAGATATTTCTCTACTTCCAAAGAGGAAGTTCTTGCAAAGCCACATTGATAGCAACCTGAGAAGGGCATTCTTTGATGTTTAACTCATAAGTGTAATATTTTTTCTTTGAGAAATAGCTACTATTTCATGAGATTAGATGTTACATTAAAATGAATGCAAATGTGTCTTCCTAATTTTGGTTCACTTAGAAGTGCTGTGCACATATAGCAAGGTTTGAAGCAATATTCATGCATGAAACATTCATCAGAATGTCCTAAGTGACAAACTGATCAGTTATTCACTTATAATTTATATTTATATGTTTATTTATATCTATATTTATTAACCAGGTCTTCATTGTTTTACATGTGCTTAACATTTCCACACTTCTTTTTTCTGAGTACTATACAAACTGTTAAGTGCAAAGACTTTGCTGAAAAACTAGTTTAAAAGTAAATATTTACACTATCCATATGGTTTTGAACAAAAAAACCTTAATTCATTTGGTTCATAGTTATCTCATTTATGAAATAGGGAAAATATTGCTTAATTAATTTTGTGGCTGTTAGGAGTAAGAGATAATAATTGACTACTCCCATCTCATATTTAGTTTATTTTGGCCACATATTCAGCCATAGCATCTTTCTAGACACTCACACCATACCACCCTTCTGTATCTTTCTAAACTGCTGCTTAAAACTCATGACTTACATAGCCTAGGACCCTAGATAATTCTAGACCTTCAACTGGTGCTTATCAGCACAGACTCTGGATCAAACCGGAGGCTTTTAAGAGAAGGAGCAAAGAAGGAATAACTTCACTGAATAAAAATGTAGTTAAGCCTAGCACTCTGGCAGCCTGGGGCAACAGGATAGAAAGTTTAAAATTCAGCCAATTTAGCAAGACTGTCTCAAGAAGAAGAATAAAAAAGAACTAGGGTTGTAGCTCACTGCAAAGGCCCTGAGCTCTAACTCCAGTGCCCCCAAGAAAGGAAGAAATGTGGGGGTGGGGAGAGAAGGCAGGAAGAGAAGGAAAGGGAAGAAGGAAAGAAAGAGATATCAAGTGGTTAGAACTTTCATTTGCCAGAAAAGGGAATGTCACAGAAACAAGAGATTAGAGACAAAACTTTGGTTACAATGGTGTGTTATAGTCACACCATTATCTTTGAATTATTACAAGTTTATTTTATATGGAATTTTTAAAAGACAAAATTATCTGAAGTGTTCAAGTATTTCATGAAACATCGAGATGCATAATTTGTTTATTAGCAATCCTTTCATAAGAGAAATTACATTATTGCAGAAAATTTTCCCACATTGTCATGACTATATATTATGCAGGTATTTTGAGATATATTGATGGCAAAGTTTAGGTTAAGGATTATATTTGCTGTGCCAAACCTGATTCTAATGCTAGGAAGAATAAATGTCCTGTATGTCAGTGGGAACTATTGAAGCACCAGACCCAGAAGAAGACTGTGTTGGAAACTCCCTTCCTATCTGTATTAGTTTGCCAGTAATTTCATAACAGATATCTCAGACTAGGTTATCTACACAAAAGAAATGTATTTATTCACAGTTCCTGAAGCTGAAAGTCCAGGATAAATGGATGAGTAGAATGAATTGGATCTTTTGAGAACTGTGAGGAAAGGATAGTGCCATATTTGTTCTTTTGGTTTCTAGATAGCTGTTTTCTTGCTGAGTCCTCACATGGTCCTCTCCATACAGGTGTCTAGCCAAATTTCCTGTTTTAGAAGAGCCCAAATCACATAAGATTTGAATATACCCTGGTGGCTTCATTTTAATTACTTTTGTAATGATCTTATCTCTGAAAGGGTCATATAATGAAGTACAAGGATGTGGACTTCAAAGATTTGGAGTACAGGGTCTAATTCAGCCCATAAAAATCTCTTTCTAAAATGCCTTAAGCCAGGATTTAAATTGTGGTAAGTCAATAAAGGAAACAGAGAGACAGGGAGTTCATTTTAAAGGTTTCAGAAATAACTGTTACAACCAGGATCCAAGCCAGGGATGATATCAGCCTGCCCAGAATCCTGTTTTTACTGGTGATAGCACTGACCACACGTCCCACTTTCAGGTAGTGTGAAACAACAACCACTTAATACCTCATAGTTTGTATTTAAAAAGTCTGGGGGCAACATGATTCAGTTGTTTTTCTGACCTAATTCAAGGTGTTAGCAAGGATGCATTTATTCTGGAGGCTCTAGAAATTAATCTTCTTCCAAGCTCATTAAAATTGTTGCCTGAGTTCCATTCCTTGTGGTTACAGGATTGAAGTTCCAGTTTTCTTGTTAAATAAGTTGGCTACTGGCTTTTGTTCCTAGAGATCAACAACCTTCCTGTGCAAATGGCCTTTCAGTACCAGGAACTCGAGTTTACCTCAAGCTTTGAAAATTACTCTCTCTCTCTCTCTCTCTCTCTCTCTCTCTCTCTCTCTCTCTCACTTTCTGTCTGTCTCTCTGCTTGTGTGATTAGATTGGGCACACCTGGACAATTCAGCATACATGCTGTACCTTAAAGGCAAAGGAGTAATAACCTTAATTACATCTGAGCAATCTACCTTGTAACCAACAATATATAATATAATATAATAGTATAGTATAGTATAGTATAATATAATAATATAATATAATATAATATAATATAATAAATATAATAATACAATATATTCACAGGTTTGAATCTAAACCAAGAACTTCCTTGGATCAACATTATTCTAACACAATAAGCATACATATGTGTATCTCACTGAGGGAGATGTGTATTAGCAATACTACGTATCATTTAAAACCATACACGATGAGGATGGACTCTCTGATTCTTCCATTTATTGGCTCTTACCTTGGACAAGTTATTTAACTTCTCTTTATTTCAGTTCTTCATCTTAAATGAAGATGATAAACTTACTTATCTCATAAAAGCCTTGAGGAAATTTTATGAGTTATGTTATTTAAAGTTTTTAGAATGCTGCCTGGTATATAGGTTTTTTGTTTAATAGTCTACATTATAATTGTAAATTTATACTGGAAAAGGAAAGATTGTGCTATAAGAAACATAAAGAATCAATTTTCTAATTGGTAGTCAACAAAAAGTCTTCAACTCAATTATGAAAAAAAAAACAAGAGAGGTAAAAATAGATTACGGGGAGGCAGGATAGTGAAGAGAACACCTCAAGCAAAGAATTTTGGATGAGTAAACAGTCCATATTGAGCAAATAGTAGCATAACCAAATGACTACAAAGGCCAAAGGTCTTTGCAGCCTGGTGAGATGGTGGTAAAGTTAGACAAAAAGGATCCAGAGGAGACAAAGGATATCAGCTTCCATAAGTCCTTGTGGTTAGAACAAGGAACAGTCATAGAGCAACATGATCCTAGTAACACCGCAAAAATTACTCTGCGCACTGTGTAAGACAAACTTAGGGAGGGGCAAGAACAAATACAGGGAAACTGGTTACAAATGCCTGAGAATGGTCCAAAGGAAAGACTAACTTGGGAACTGGAAATAAAGAGAACTGCATATACTTGAAATATAACTTGCATGCTGTGGTAGGCTTAGTAAGTTTATGCACATTTAAATAGAAAGAAGACACACAAAGTATTCAGGTGGGAACAAATTAATCATATATCAGTGAATGATGGGAGAAATTGTTTCCACCTAGAAGAAGAGAATGTCACAGAGATATGGTATAAGAAGAAGTCAGAGATTTCAAGAGTGTGAATGGAATGATTTCCCATGCCATGCTGACTCTATGATGTAGAGGCCTGTGTGCTAGAATTTCAGGAAGGTAGCCTGTAGACAGTCAACAAGGATATGAGAACTTCTGCTTTACAAATACCTGGAACTATATCCAGCCAACAATCTGAATGAGCTTAGAAGAAGATTCTTCCCAAAGCCTTCCCAAAAGAGCCCAAGTGGGCCATACCTTTAGTTTAACCTGTGAAAACACACATGATCAGCTGAGTCAGTCTAAATTTCAGTCAGTCTAAATTATCACAGAAGTATGATAAATAAATAAATTCATCCATTTATCATTTTAAGCCACTACGTTTGTATGAATTTGTTATGGCAGCAACAGAAAACATATATTTACATATTAATGTCAGTTTTCCCTCACAGAGTGTGATTTTGTAAGAACAGGTGGTGTTTATCCATTATCCTATTCCAACATCTACCCCAGTGCGGACATATGATATATGCTTAACAAGCACTTTGTTGTACAAGTGAAGCAGTGAAATAACTTGCCTAATGTCACGCAGTTAATAAATGCTTGACTTAGGCTATGAGCTCACGACAGAATATCACATATACTATATAATTCTTTTGAGCATTAAGAGAGCATGTATCATATCTCTGACATATACTAGATATTCAAAATCTATTACATCCCTCATTTACCTCTATCCTGACCCTAGTCCAGACTCTCTGCATCACATATGTGCCAGTAATAATATTCTAATAGGCATCGAAAAATCAAAGCAGTTTCTACTCCAATCAATTTTCTGACAAATTAATATTTTACAAACACATTAGGTCAGTGTCTTCAAAAATCACAGGTTTATTTTTTAACTCTGTGTGTTCTTATCATTACCATTGCTGCCATCCCTCTTACAGTAACTCAAGACTGCTAAAACAAGCTTCCAGAGCACATCTTCTGGCTACTTTCCTATCCTCTTGAATTGAATCTTTATTCATCATGTACGTACTGTTTAAACCAAACTATCTCCTTTCTATTGGAGAAATACCCATAACTCACTTTTTCTATAGGTCATAGGCCACCAACTTCCTACCTTTCCTGTCCTACTTTAAGAACCATCTCTGTAAAGCCTTTTTACCAACGTTAGCCTTTGTTGGTCTCACTGTCTGAATTCCTATAGCACTGAGCCCCTGATTCAGCTCTTCTGCATTTATTCACAGTTTATTCTAAAATTCTGAACTGTGTTTTTCTGGTGTGGTAGACATTGTTCTATACATAAACTACAGCCTTGCCCCATATTATTTTAGAAGGCTTGTAGTTGTTATATGTGAGAGGTAGGGTGTGGTGTTTTATTTCTCCAACTTTATAGTAAAATCATCACAGAATCACTTAAGACATTAAACATTCAAATTCTGGAGCCAAACAAGCTGAACTGAGTACCGGCTCTCCCTTAGTAGCAATTTGATCATTCCCGAATGCAAATTTAAATGATTGTATTGTTTAACTAAAAAGTTGTGGGTTAATTATCTTTTTATTAACTTTTTAAATTTTATTAAAAAAGAGCTTCAGAAACAATAAGTATATGCATTTGTAATTATTTAAAGAGTTAGTTTTAAAGCAATCAGAAAAGCTGATGAATGAATTGAAAAAAATTATAGAAAACAATGAATAAACAATTATTGGAATGGATTATTGAAAGTAGATTAGGAATTAGAGCAGGCAAGCCATACCCAGATGAGCCCCTGCAAGGCCGTTGTGCACCTTTTGCCCTCTGCACAAAAACATTGTGATAACCTCTTGTTTTCCTCATCCACCTGTAAAATACAACCAAGGTAGAATAAAATAGACTTTAGCAGCTTTCTTTTTTTACTACATATTTTACCTCCACTTGCTCTGTTAAAATTGTTTGGACTCCTAATTTGCCTTTCAAACTTCTATGATGATGAAATGGTTCAATGATGTGGGTGTAATTGTCAGTCCAGAAATTCACATGTATCAAAACTATGTCCATATTTTTCTGCATTTAAACGGAATGTATATTTGAACTTTCAGGTGCCCCAAGGTTTCTGAGTTGTTTTCCCAAACTCTTTCCCCAGGGCTATGTCTATCCTACCACATAGTGAGGATGCAATGGAATATAGTCATGGTAACCTTTGAGAGCTATCATTCTTTTAACCAACTTTCTGTATGTGAAATCTGGGTCACTTGGGGGGAAAAAATCTCATCCTTTATCATTTAGGTGTTACTGGTGTTCACAGGAGATATTCTGTACTCATTCAAATTAGAGCACCTGGGAACTCTGTCAGCTACTTCTGTTTGATGAGAGATAAATTCAATCCATTGATAGGTTTTGTCTGTAATTCTTCAAGTAACTTGTCTCCTGGTGAACTAATTACTTTGGTACTGGAAAGACAGACTAACAGTGCCATGAAATATTTGAGACAAATCAACATTACAACAGTAATACAGATTTACAGAATTTTATCTCAGGCTTTAAGTCATGGCTTGTCATTCAGTGATATTTTTCCTAAATAAGAGTTATAGGTAACAAATATGTTTTCAGGCTAGGATCAATAAAAGAAAGAAAAAGCCATGGTTACATTTTTTGTTATTATTTTTATGGTATGTGTCATATTGTCATAGAAATAAGTAACATTTTAAACAAATCTGGTCAATTGTGCCATTCTGAACTAGATTCAAATTCCACATAGTTTACTCCTTTAAAACTTTCCACTGAAGACCTCTTAATGAGAGAGACTCTTACACAGGTCCTTGAGATTTGGAAGCCTGTCATAAAAATCTACTAAAAGAAAAAAAGCTTTGACATCTTCAGCTTTAATTTAAACTTTTATGTAAAGTTGCATTCTTTTCCTGTAAAATATTTTCATTTGTTTTCATATAAAATTAATGTTTTAAATTATTTACAAACCAAATAAGACTGATGAATTCTATGCCTTTCTAAACCCTCTTTGTCACTGAAGACCACTAATGGTATGAATCTGACTTAGAACACTATTGATGGGTATCTGGGCTAGCCAAAGTGTTACCCTTAGTGTTACCCTTAGTGTTACCTCAATTAACCTCTTCAGACAATCCTTTTTAAAAATGTTGTGAACCCACATATTAAAAAAAAAATCTGTCAGGCTCAAGGTCCCCATGCATCTGTGCTATTAAATATATGGTGTCTTTTTTCTGTGATGAGCTCTCTTGTTTCATTACTTAACCAAATCCTGAGTGCAGTGAAGAAGTTAATGATCCAGGGCAAGTGGCTACTTGGGTTTGTTCTAGACTAGCATTTCAGACACTTCACTGTGCTGTCCTGAAGTTCTAGCCCTCCATACATGAGCTGAGTAACCTTGAACAAAACCTTTGTTAAATCTAAGTTTCAGCGTCATACAACTGAGACTGTAATGGTAGCTATTTCTCAGATTTATCATGGAAATTAAATGGTGATACATGTAAAGTAGTTCACTAATTGACTCAATAAGAATTCAACCTAAATATCATATTTAAAGTTTTAATTCAAATGTCACTTCCTCTCTTACATAGAAACTTGGTGATTTTCATCAACTTTTGAATTTTCTTTCTTTTTTTTTTATAAATCTGATACATGTGTTTATTTATTTATTTATTTATTTTTGGTACCAGGGATTGAACTCATGACCTCTTGCTTGCCAGGTAAGCACTTATACCGCTGAGCTAAATCCCTGGCCCCAACTTTTTAATTTTCAAGGTTTTTTTTTTGTTACTTATTTAAAAATTACATTAAAAGAAATGTCATGGGGAAATTGCCATATGCTTTTAAGTCATAAAAGATAATAAAACAGTGGGTATAGTCTGTGTATGTTAACCATGCTAACAATGAAGCATTTTCTTTTGGCATCTGTGCATTTTTCAGATATCTAGAAACAAATATCCATTAGTTTTAAAATCCAGAGTAAGGAAAACAATCTTATATTGTTCTAGCCATTCACATTATTTCGTCTAAGCGATATGTGCACATAGTCGTTTTTCCTGTCATTCTTTCCACTGATTGCCAAAGTATAATTTTTAATTATTTCTTTGTTTCTCCTGTTAAATATATTTACCTTCTATTTCTAAATAGCACGCATGTGTTACTCTTCAGTGTTTGTTTTCTTGATCTGGTTTTTTTCATTTTACTTATCTGTTGTCTCTAAGATAATAATTTCTGTCTTGCACTACCACCCAATTGCACAATTTTTTCTTTATCCTCAAAATGAGTTCTATTACATGATTTTCATTTGATTATCATTTATTTGTGATAATGTGTATATGTGACTCATAGCTGAACTTATAGTTTATTTTATTTATTTTTATGAATTTGGTTCATTGGGTAAATATCTATTTTATAATTTATTTGAAAATTATGTCCCTGATACTGATTTTTCTCCTACTCTTCCCCCAAAACAATCAACAAAACCAATATAATAACTCAATATTTTTCTTGGAGACATCTTGCAAGAACCTTTTTGCCTTAAAGTTTCCAAAATACAAGAGCAACATAAAAAATCAGCAAGATTTTTATGCATCAATAATTAGATATTGCTGAGAAAGAAATTATGTAAGGAATCCCATTCACAATAGCTGCCAATAATACTGAGGAGTAAACTTAACCAAGGAAGGGAAAGGCTTCTACACTCCTGGACAGCAAAGGAAACAAGCATTAGACTCAAGAGACAACCTATAGGATAAGGAAGGACATTTTTTTGCAAACTATTTATATATAAAATGATTTTTAAAACTTTAAAAACTCTATAACAATGACGGAAAATCCAAAGAATCCAATTTAGAAATAGGTAAAGTATATGAATACTTTTCAAAAGAAAAATTTCAAATAATTAACAGTTTTACAAAAAATGTGTGATTTCATTATCCATCAGGGAAATACAAGTTAGAACCATCAATTAGAACCCATAGAAAAGAAAAAAAATAGCAAATGCTGACCAGGACAAGGACAAAAGGAACTATTTGTAGGAAACTTAATTAGTACAGCCACTATGGAAAACAGTAGGAAGAATGCTCAGGAAGCTAAAAGTAGATTGATTAATTGATCCACAGTCCCACTAGTGATATGTATCCAATGGCAATGGAAGCAGCATGTTATAGAGATACCTGTAACCTAGGTTTTTACTGTAGTGTTCACAGTAGCTAAAATACGAAATTACCTTAGATGTTAATCAATGGATGGTTAAAGAACATGTCATATATATGTGTGAATATTATTTAGCTGTAGAAAAAGTAGTATCCTATCATTTACAGCAGAATACATAGAACTAGACAAGACATGAAAGTGTTATTCCAAGACATACAAGACATTAAGTGAAGTAAGTCACATACAGAAAGACAAATGCAAAAATGTGTGGTAGAATGTAGAATACAGATTACTAGAAGCTGAGAAAGGAGGAGAGATATAGGGAAACTGGATAATATGTAGCAAAGCACAGAAGGTGAGAGATGGAGCCAGATCCTCAGGGGAAACTGATGTCGCTGTGCTTCCTGAGGAGATTTGATGGTTTTGACGCCGGCAGTGGGTACAGCCATGAGCTAGTGTCGGTGGAGTACAGCAGACTTGGAAAGCTCTGTCTCTGAACAAAGGAGTAAGTTCTCGTGTTCTATAGAAGAGTGGAAGAGCTATTATATGTTTCCTATTATATATTTGATAAATAACTAGAAGATAGGAATTCAAAAACTCAAGATAAAAAATAAAATTAATGAAATAGAATCATTAATTACATCAAATTATGTTAATTGACCACTACATATTGATACATATATTGCCTTATCACACTACATTTCATAAATTTGTGTTTAAAATTATGTAATTAAAACAAATTTCTAAAAAATGGTTTTAGTCACTTCAAAAAAAGAATTTCAGATTTTATAATCATATCTAATCTACAGCTGAATTTTGGAAGAATCATTATTTTTAACAATATTGAATGTCAGTCTATGAATCTGATGTCTCTACTTATTTAGATTCTTCAAAACTTTAATTTACCAATATTTTATGTTTCCAGTATACAGGTCCAACGTATACTTTGTAAATATTCCATGAGTTAGAGACAATCATATACAGATTTTGTGAATAATATTCTGAATATAACAGCTAGTAAAGTCTGTTAATTGTGTGATTCAAATCTGTATATTGACTATTTTGTCTACTGTTACTTGTTACTGAAGGTTTATCTGGTTTTCCTTATATAGTTTTGAATTTTTCTTTAAATACATAAATACACTGGAGTTGTGATGCTCATAATATTTTGATATTTCTCATCTTCCTTTTGTTATGATGAAGTAATTAACTTAGGTAATGCTATATTGCTGCCATTACTACAATTTTCATAGGTTATATTCTAGTTTTTATTTTTCCCATCTTTCAAGTTTTCTATTTCCTTGTATTTTGATGTATCTTATTGAAAAATCATTTGGTGGCTGGGCATGGTGGCACATACCTGTCATCCCAGCACTCAGAAGGTGGACACAGGAGAATCACTGTGAGTTTAAGGGGATCCTGGGCTACACAGTGAGCTCAAGGCCAGTCTGAACTACATAGAGAGATCTTTTCTCCAATCAATCACTCAATCAATCAATCTTCATTCATTTTGGTAAGTAGCCTCCAGTGGTTTCTGCCTAATGGTATCCCTGCCCTCACACAATCTCTTGAGTATAGACAGGATTTACTGACTCATTTTTAAGGACTAGAATTTTGATTAGGTTATAAGGGACTGTGGCTTATGTCCCAAGTTTTCTTTCTTGCTTTCCTCTACTTGAATAAAAATTCTGTTGTACATTGTAAGACAGCTCTGGTAGAGGATCATGTAAGTGGGACTGGAAAATCTTCTGAGGCCTTTCATAAATCTCATGTGACCTTGGAAGAGGACTCACTCCCAGTTGAGCCTTAAAATAATATATTCTTGTCAATACATTGATTGCAATTTCATGAGATGCTGACCAAAAACTACGTGATAAACAATTTTGAGATTCTTGACTACAGAAACTCTAATAAATATTTATTTTATTCAATCTTAGTGTTTTGGGCAACTTTTATGTAGCAATCAATAACAAATACATGCTTTTATTTGGATTTTAAAAATCTAGTCTGACAATCATTGATTTTGAATATTCTGTCGAATATAGGCTAAAAAGTTTATTTTGAATTAATTTCTACTATTCTACTATTCTACTATTCTATTTTGTGTTTTCTATATATCTCACATAGACTATTTTTAATGATTTTTTTCTCTGCTGAATTTCTTTGTTTTTTTATGCTATTCTGTCTGATGATTTGAAATTTATACTTTTTCTTTTTCTTTTCATCATGTAAATATATCTTTGATGAATTATGTTTTGCTTTATTCTTAAGAATTTTTTGTAGTACTATTAGTGATAAACATCTTAAGTTTTTGTTTGTCTGAAAATGTCTTTGTTTCACTCCCAATTTTTAAAGATACTACTGAGACATAATGTTAGTAGTTTATTTTCTCTTAATACTTTGAATAAGTCATACTGATTTATACCTTTGCCCCTAAGAAATCAGTTTCCCTTAGATGACTACTTGGAAAGTGTCCTATCAGTTTTAAATGATCTCTTTTACTCTATTGGCCTATAGTTTTACAGTAATATTCCTAGTGTCTTTTGATTTCTCCTGCATATGATTTAGTGAGTTCCTCAAAAATGTGAATTGATCTTGTATTGTACTGGATAATACTCTCTCCAAATTCATTCCAATATCACTTCTGCTTTTCTCCTTCCTCTTCTTGAAGTTCTAACTCTAATGGTGTGTGTTAGATTTATCTTTGTCCAATATCATTGTGCCTTTGCTTCTCTGTTATATATTCCATTTTGTTCCTTTGTTGTGGTTACAGGTAACTTCTTCAGGTCCATATTCTACTTCAGTAATCTCTTATTGTCTTCCTAACTTGATGTTAAACTAATTTACATCATTTAAATAAATTTCAACCTGGGAATTGGTTCTAGTTCCTTATTCACTATGTGAGTACACATTTTCAACCTTATTTCTTTAAGCACATTAGTTGTTTTATAATATTTATCTCATTATGTTATTAACTGATGATTTGATAACATTGTCTCTACTGATATTTTTGTTTCATTTTGTTTTGTATTATTTTTGGGAATGGGAATGGGATCTGAGTACATTTTACCACTGAGTTACATGCCTAGTCCCCTTTCATAAAATTTTTAAATTTTTGAGACAGTTCATTGGTAAGTCTCTGACCATATAATATTGGTTCTGACTTATGGCACTATTTCCTCCTTTGGTGGATTGACAACTGGTGGTCAATTTGTAATACTAGCCAAACTGAATCAGGATGGTGCTGGATGTAAAAACACTCCTCCACCAGAGGAGTGCTGCCAACATAAAAGAAAGAACTGAAGAGAATGAAGTGTATTGTTGGCTCTCCTGGGTATTGCTTGTTCTCTTGTTGCCATTGGCTCCCCTGGCAGAGCTTGTCAATCTTCTTTCCTGATATGAATTTGTCTGTTCTCATTATCAGAGGAGCTCCAGACCTCATCACTGAGCATGGCTGTAGTTCACTTTGCGGGAGTTCTGGTCCTTTCTTTGAGCATCACTTCCTGGCTCTGGAGGGAAGGATGGTTCAGTCTCCAGGAGAAGTTTGTCATGCTGGCGTTCTGATATGAACTCAGCTGTTCTCATCATCAGAGGAGCTCAGGACCTGGAAGCTGCTGAGGATAGCTGTAGTACTTTTCAGAGGCGCTATGGTCCTTATTTGAGTGTTGTTTTTTGGATCCAATGCAGATCCCTCAGTCTGATGACACAGACCCTTCATCCCTGCTGCACAGACTTTCTAGCTTCCACCGCTAAACTTTGGGCCTTTGCAGTGGAGATCTGTGAAACAGACTTGCATAAGATATTGTCTTGGACTCTAGACCTCCAGTTGGACTCACAGGGTTCATTGTCATAGGCTCTAGGTCTTCAGCTAGACTCATGCAGGATGTTGCCATGTGATCCAGGGCTTCAGCTCAATTCATGAGCATTAGCGTGTGGACAGATTTCCTGCACTCTTTCATTTGTAATTGATTCTTTGGGTGACGATTGTAAAGTAACACTATAAATTATATGTACTGTGTTAAATTGTTTCCCTTGGAATCTCAAACTATGACACCTTTCGTGTATTTATTTTTTCCTTTATAATCACATTTTCCTTTGAATTTTATTTACAAGAATTATATGAGTCCCATAATAAATATTGCAGAGAATATTTACTTTAGCTTCTGCAAAGTGCTGCCAGTATTGAAGCAATTTAAGTATGTGACTGAATTGTTTAATATAAAGTGACAGCTGGTGAGAGTATGCATTGAAACCTGGGTTAGGTCTATAATATCTTTCTCAATTATTACACTGTCATTTTTCATTTAGGGTTCATTTAATTATTATTGAAAGACTATTGATCTTTTGGTATGCCATGAAAATTATATTGGTTTTATTTTTGGCTATAAATCATCTTTACACTGAAGAGATCTTTATACTTTTAAAACCCTATCTTGAACAAAGAAGGCTTATTGAAGTTTCTACTTTTGGCATTGAGTTTTCATA